>NNCF01126334.1:183877-254413 GCA_002313205.1 Laupala kohalensis | reverse complement strand
AACGTTAATCCGTTAATCGTTTATTAACGAAGTTAACATTTTGTTTTACTTTTTAACTTTTAAGTTAATTTCTGAAACTATTAACGCTTTCATTTACTTCCATTACATTTATCTTCTATTAACTTATTACTTTTTATAAGCAATGGATTGCGCAGCGCGCGTGGTCACAAATTTATATTTTCTCCGTTATTTCCCTTGTAATGTCGGTAAATGCTTGGAGATCATGTTTTTGCCTCAATGAATGTCAAGGGCTCAATACCTCAGTACGGTCTGATATCACCGCGCTATGCGTTATAGGAAGGTTCGGAAATTGGAAATCAGTAGCTTACAAGAACACCCAAATTTGTGGGAACAAGGGTTTTTTTAATACCTGTATTTCAAACAGTGTCGTTATACAGATTAGATTTAACATTTTAACATTAAAATAAAATCAACAATATAGTTAACCACGTGACTACATCTCCTTGGCCATAACACTGTTCCCATTCTCACCAAGGGGGTGTGGAAGTAGTCAACTGCCATTTTGAGTGTCCTTTTAATTATTTTCTTTTTTTATGGTTCGCACCGCACACATAGTTAGTATATCTACGCAATCTTCAAATATTATGTATCTTGTTTTGGTATTTATTAGTTTGGGATCGTTTTCTTCTTCCTTCTCGGGTTATGATTTATTAAGTATCGTTGTAAATCGTACATGTCCATAACATATGGTCTCTGTCTTCCACTTCATCCCCACAGACTATTCTTCTCCTTCAGCTCTACCTATCGCATGAAACTTCTATTCAAAATTTCCGTGACCTGTTAGTATTTCTATTATTTCTCGGTTCTAATTAAATCACTTCTTGTTTTTCTCTGCATATGCCGCACATGTATAAACACATGTATAAACATGTCTTCTCTTCGTTCCTTTTGTCAACTGTATTTGCCATGCATTCAGTAAATCCATTGTTAATTTTCCTTTCGCTCCTTTTCCCTTCTTGTCTATTCTTGTTTTGTCAATTGTCACTACCCCTTCTCGTCTTAGCCACTATCTCAGTCGCAATTTGCGTTAGTGGATGTCTAAACGTGGTAACTTCATCTGTATTTCTGTGTTTTGTGTTGCAACTGTCTTGTATCATCCACTTAACCTCAGTATAAAAAACCGTTGCGCGTAGTGTAGTCTTCGTTGTATATTAATATGTTTAATTTTCGGTAGCCATACACTTGCGGCGTGCCCAATTATTGGACGAAGACCTCCTTTGCAAGTTCTTGTATCGGTAATTTTGTTTTATTGAATCCTACGTGAAGCGGGCTGTTGTAAATTTTCTTTATTTTGTCAGTCACGTACCGTATGTGTTCCGTAAAGTTCAGTCTGTCGTCTATTATTAGTTCTAAGTATTTTTCATTGTCGCACTATTTTAACAGATTTTCCTTCTACCTTTATTGCAGAGTTCCTCCTTTTCGCGGGTGCGTTTCCAAAGAACAGTGTAGTTCTCTTTCCCGATGACAATTCAAAACCGTTAGTCTTCAACTCTTTTGCACATAGTCATCGCTCCCGTTCCTTTCTTTTCTATTTCTTGTCTTCAGCTCCCAAACACAGTCACGCTGACATGATCAGCATACGCAATGGTACGTACGCCTTTGTGACTTAATTTCCGTAACATGCAGTCTATAAATAACGGTGAAATACTGGATCCCAGATGACACCTTTTTGTATTTTTCGCTATTAATTTTTCTTCGCTTATTTCTAAAACTGTATTTGTTTCTTCAAAATACGACGCAAGAAGGATGACAAATTTCTTTGGTATCCCCTTCTCGTCCAAAACTCTTTGTACCTCTATCCATCTATCTCCATGAAAATAGTCAAAACGCATTTCACTGTCCGTCCATCTACTGTGTCAATCAGATCGTGCAGAAAATCTTCAGTCCTCCTCTTTTCTGAAACCATATCGTGTTTCCTTTTTTTTCTAAATTTGTTGAAACTTTCTCCCCCATCCATTGGCCAAGAAGTTTCCCAAACGTAGAGGTATAGAGGTATTTGTCTACATGAACTGTACTTAGTTACTTCTCTGTCTCCCCCTTTTAAGAATATTGCCCTGCGCCATGCGTGATATTATGCCAGTAATTTTTTCCTTTGTCATTCTGATTTCCCCTTCTTCCCTTTGTAGTGGATCCCATTGCTTATAGTACACTCAAATTAGACTTAATTTTTTCCGGTTCACACATCCCTAAAAGCCACGTTCGCTGTTTTTACGCCAAATGGTCAGGTTCTCCAGAAAATTATCAATATAAATGCTTCTCATTAAATTTCCTACAAAAAGGTGATAACCAAGTTTAGTGGTTTGCGAGATATAAGCTCTCCAATCAGGGGCAAGTTTTCAAAATCACAAATTTTTAGTCATTTTTTTAATAAAGAAGTTACTCTTTTGGCATATTAGGACCTACGTATCATCATGTAGTGATATACACAACGAAAATCTGTTTCTATGCGATCGAAAAACTCGGGTTTCAGACCGGATATCCCGTACACATTTCGTCAAACAGTTCCTGCGCACTTAAAATTCTGCGTTCTTATTATTGTGATTCGGCGTTTTAAAATGTAAGTATTTATAATTGGTGAATGTAACGTTCTATTCGAGAAAAAACTGAAAAAGAGTGTTTTAACTCATTTTCGGCCAATGTTGGTAAAACGGAATTCCGAATTATTTTACCGATTTTTTTCATGAGGTTTTTTAATATATTTTCGTTTATTTTAATGTAATTGCTTAGGTATTTTAATAATTACCTGACCTTATTTTTCTTGCGTTCTATTGGTTGAAAGGATGAGAAAAGAATCATGAACTGTCGTGATTTCTCGAAGCGATGAGTGTATATTAGAAATTGGAATAACAATATTAAGAAATTATTTGAGCTCATCAGTTTCTTCAAAATACTGTTTCATTATGTGCTATAAATGTACAAAATAAATTACACATATTTTTGATTTAGCGTTTAACCATTATTGGTGGTGTGAGTTATCTTTTCCAAATAGCAGATTTCTGCGTACTGAGATACGAAGAAAGGTCTGATTTCTACGTACTGAGATCTGCAAAGTCTCCTGGTGATTTTTCTTGTAAAATTCCATAGCAATTGTTTCTGCTATGTATAAAATACTTTTCCGTGTATTGATCGATGGATGTCAGAATCGTACATCTTTTAAAAAGAATAATAGATTTCGGGTTATGAAAACGAAAAAGATACAATACGATTTGTAGTAATACGAAAAATTGAAAAGTAACCTCAAGCAAAATATATCGAAGCATACCATTAACTAAAGTATTTAATACGTATATTGTTAAAGATGAACGGATCCACAGCAAAAATTTCGAGCATCTACACCAAATTGAAATTGAACTTATACACTGTTCTTGGAATTCTTTATATCATATTAGAGTAGAAAATTCAAATTTTTCATTCTTTTATAAATAAGAAATATTTTTCAACTTTTGTATTTGTTTTTAATGGGTTAATGCAATTCCAACGCGCATTGTACTATTCTCTGGACAAGAACAAAAATATGATAACTAGTGTTTGTGTGTACAAGATTTAATGCGTATTTCATAAAACAATAACAACTATATTTGCATTAGCAGATGCATAATGCAGTGTTTGTGCGAGACCACTGCTAGATAAACACGCGTACGAGTTCCAAAGGACCTCATGACGTTAACTGAATCAAGTAAACGTCGAGGAGACGGGAAACATGTACGCTTTGAAACTGTAAAAAACATCGAGTTGCATCAAGTCGCCTAAAGGAATATAGTCATTTACCAGAAAAAATCAAAAGACGAAACTGAAATCGCTGGCGCACGGAGAACTGAAAGTTATGTTTTTCGGAGTATTGTTCAGAAAAAGAATGGGGCCGATTGTGTAATATTTTATCGAAAGAAAAATGTAGTGTACGATTGAGAGCAAATAAACATACATTTTTCAAACTCTGTGAAACTACAACAGCTCGTAGACGTCCTCACGCAGATGCAACGCTAACAATATGTATGCAGGGAACACTTGACGAAATATATACGGGATACCCGGTCGTAGTTTTGAAACACGAGCACAGAAAACCGAGTTTTTCGATCGAAAATCGCATTGAAGCACACGTTTCGTTGTGTATATCACTCCATGTTGATACGTAGGTCCTTCGAGGTCTTAATATATCAAAAGCTTAACTTTTTTATCCAAAAACAGACGAAGAAATTGTGATTTTGAAAACTATCCCTGATTGGAGAGCTAATATCTCGTGAACAACTGTACATGACTCAAAAATGGATATCACTTTTTTGTAGGAAATTTGAAAACTATCCCTGATTGGAGAGCTAATATCTCGTGAACAACTGTACGTAACTCAAAAATGGACATCTTTTTTTTTTGTAGGAAATGTAACGAGGAACATTTTTATACTGATAACTTTCTCCAGAACCTGACCTGTTTGCGTGAAAACGGTAAAAACAGAGAACGTGCTCTTTAGGGACGGTTTTTACGGATGTGTGATGTCAAGAGAAATTTGGGAGAGTGTTAATAGTCGTAAACAATACTACATTTTACACCTATTTACCAAGTTTCAAAACTTTACAAACTATTTCCTCCATTTTTGCTAATGTCAGTGTACTATGATTGTGCGTTTCTTGACGTAGAAATTTATCGAGCATCCGTGTTCTCAGTTCCTCCCATTTGGCTGTTTTCTCCATCATTTATTTCTCCCCAAATCGTCTTTTTTCTAATCTTGTCACTATAACATATGGCACCCTGCAACAACTCCAATCAATCTTCTAAATATTCCCAACAATATTGCTTTTTTCGTTCTCTTATTCTTATCTTGTATTCGCTTCTCTTCTTTCTGTATTCTTTCAGTAATGCGTCCACTGCCTTTCCTTTTTCTTTCCCCCTTCTATATTTCCGTAATACTTTATACTTCTCTTTTTTAATTTTAGTCACCTCTGCTGTCCACCATCTGCGTTCTTCGAATCTCACTTTTCCATTGGTCGTGTATGCGTGTCCTGCCTTCAGTAATATTAATTGCAATTTGTCCACGTAGTTACTTTTCTCAGAGCTTGCTTCGTCTTTCTCCCATACTCCCCTTTGGGCTATCTCCCAATTCTTTATTCTAAATTGTGGTTTTTGAACTTTTATTATTTGTGTCGTTCATTTTCACAAATTAATCCTTTGTGATCACTTTCTATCCGTGTTTCAAGCGTCCAGACCTCCATCTCTTCTGACCGGAAACCGTTGGTCATAGTGCAATCGATTAGTGAAGTATATCCCTTCTTTGGAGTCTCATTCGTCCGTATTCATTTTTTATTTTCAGGTTATTATGTATTACAAATCTTTCAAATATTTTCATTCTTTTTTCTCTATCACTCCATAACGTGCGTGCGTGGCTGTCCATAACTATCGCAACCTTGCAGTCCTGAAATTCTTTTATAATCACCTTCTCCTGGTGAAAAATTTCTCTTATTGTCTTCCCGTAATAAATACACAGACTAAATAATAGTTAAGGTCTAAATAAATAAAAAACGTCTTCTCGTAATTACAATATACATTCTTAAAAATTAATTGAGTTATCCCCTTTTTGTATTATTGCGCTTGGAAGCAGAACTTATTCCGCTTCCCTCTCTTCCCTGTGCAAGGACTACTCTCACTGTCATGTCCATTTTCCCCTCCTCGCTCCTCTTACATTGTCTCCCCTTTGCCGCACATGCTTAAACCTGTCCATAAACAAAATTCCTAATATCTTCCGTCTAATATAATTTTATAAATGATTCTTCTTTCGCTGTTTGATCCTCTACTCAATGACTCCTGGATCTTACACCCGTTGCGATTCCAAAATAAGTGTGGGGTTTCCTTGCACTATCTAATTCTCTTAATACATGTATTGAAACTACTAGGAGTTCCTTTCGACCCGTTCATATTTTCCAACTCCCTCTGGATAGGATTCATTGCAAAGGGTACCTTTGAAAGTAAACGACTCCTCTTTTGATGGGTCTACAATTCTTCCGCTAATGCTACGGAGATCAGTTATGTCACTTCTACTGAAAATAATTCAACATTACTCGTCAGTCTGTAAACTAACTTTTGAAGAAATTCCATCTCTCCTACTGCATCCAAAATTTCACAAAAAACTTCTGAAGATCCTCCCTATGTTGAGCATGTAGGCCGGTTACATCTCAAATTTACACATTCATTGCTGAAGTCAGACGCGGCCGCGCGCTCTAATCTTCTGTACGTTTTTTATGTACGTCCACGTATCACAAAAACAAGAAATGCTTCCAATATTGTGCAGTAAAATCCTTTTTACTACACTTTTACACAGATCTAACAAGAGCTTTTAATTAATTTTTATTCATTTTTATTGTTACAATGTCAACCCAGTATCTCGGCCATTATCTGAGATTGAGTGTTATTGCATGTAGGTCTGTGTTTCATGTCAGTCTTTCTTTCCTTTATGATTGTCTCTCTGTTTTTTCCTGGTCTATGTGCGTCTCCGCGCCTTATAATTGATAACTTCTTATTCTGTTCTGTGTTGCTTCTTCTGTTCGTTCCGTCTGATGCGTTAACATTACTCTTTAATTCCTATATCCTTTTCCCACTGGTTCGGCTCACTTTTGGCCGTTGTAGCAACGATTCCGCCCCAACTTCGTGGAGATAGTCTAACTAACGTTATTTACGAGGATTAGTCAGAAAAAAGTTTTACACACCATGGCCTTGTTATTAAGTTCACATTGAGAAAAAGGGATTCCATTCACGAATATACAAGAAACATCCAAAACAAAAAAGAAGGAAACAGTCATTTAGTGACTTGTGGCGGTTCATTTCTTGTCACCTCCTCCAATTCCTGGAGCAACCTTGAATTCAAAATCTGCAACTGATATGCAGAGAGAACGAAACCGAATAAATAGTTTACGATTTTGATCTATTGGCGCAATACTTTTAAAATAACTTATAACAATTTCAAAAACTATTTTTTTGCGTGATTGTTGTCTCTTATGCTTCATATTAATTTAGTTTTATGTGTACTCAACTTGACACGGTTGTGTACATTAATTCTGTAGCTCCATCCTGGCCCGGGTATTGCTCCGGTTTTGCTTCGGGTAGACACGGATTTCTTATACAGGTTCTCTAGATTATGCCTAGGGGCGTGTTTATTGTAATAATAAATCGAGATTTTGTGTTATTTCAATTCCTATGATTTTTAAACACTATACTCAAAATAATATATAGTTCGATAATAATATGTATATGTAAAATAAATTTTTTGTGTTAAATTACAAACATATTGACATTCTATTAGTATTATAACTAGTGGCCAACTTTTTATATTATCTAGGAATTTTTGCTTAAATTTTTGAATCCGCCTCTGTCTTAGGGCCCTTAATCGGAGTTGATGGGATGGTCCCTTGCTTGCTTTCGGAGAGTAAATTAGGTTATTGTCCTCCACGTGGTCACACGCATTTGTACTGCTTTTTGGCGATAAATTTATTATTATAATTACAACGTAACCTCACTGCATATTACGTGCAAGATCACATTATAGTTCTGGTTTTCACTGGAAAATATATTGTACGGGGTAAACTTTATCCTTCTCATATAAAATTTTTCACGTGCTAATGATCATGGAGAGAAAAAAATTCACCTTATGCAAGGAGATCTTGCATAAAGAATATATACTCTTGCTACTTTTAATACATGTTTTAACGCTTTAACGATTAACAAAGTTAACATTTTGTGAAGTGGATTAACGGTTAATGAACTTAAATTTCATGACATGCAATATTATTAATTCTTCTACGCCTTTTACTAGCCCTATCACAAAATTCTACAATCCAGTGAATTGCATTTATCTTCTACGTTGCACTATCTGTAAACGTTTTTATGTAGGAGAAAAAATTACTTCTCTCAACATCAGGATGAACAATCAAAGAGCTTCTAGGGAAAAATCCATTTCTTCTTCTTCTTTTGTCATCTCCCACGCTGTTGCATAATAAATGAATGTTTTAAAGTCATTATTATGGAAACAATCCCCCATTATTTCCAAAACATACATGTAAAATCCAATAGGATTCACTAGTCCACCCATCCCGATAAAAGAACTGTAAATTCTTCAACTATTTTTCTTTAATTTTCAAACTTTATATATATATATATANTATATATATATATATATATATAATCTATTGAATTCGAAATTAAAACTTGGGTAAAACCATTATTTCTCCCTTTCTTTAAGTTTAACATCCAAAATATATTTCGATATAGTAGTCCTTCCTTTTGTGCACTTTGTCCAGCGCATTTTTCGGGCGTGAAATACTTCCTCTTCCAGTTTTCTTCGAAATTTTGTATCATTTTCATAAAAAGTTTGGTTTTCCTCTATTACTTTTCCCTCTCGTCTCAAAATTCTTCTGTTTTACATTTACGTTATAAACAAACACTCGCATAGCACCCACCGAGAATTGTTTCATTGATTGTTATGTTGATTGAAAATGGGAGACGGGACGGAGATATGAACTCGGGACCTTGCCCGTTCGCTTCTGGGCCCAGTCTACCGTTGACATTCAACAAGCGAGACCCACAAACCTCTGAGTTGATCTCATTAGAGATTAGAATTCGCATATGAGGCGACTCCCTTAGGAAATTGGCTCTAAACATGGGTACTTTTTAGTTTCCTTTCAATATGTATATTAATGATCCTACGATCCCTAGTAGCTACGTAACTGAGAAAAAGACCTAATTGCCTCATTTTTAAAATCACTATATTTCTTTATAAATCCTGTCATAGAGTTATAAGACAACTTTAATACTTTATCCGTAATTTAATTAATATGGTCTGTATAGAGTATTTTTTCGTCAATTATTTCTTGAGTAATTATACTTTTCTATTTAGTTGATAGGCAAGTACGACTTTACTTATTTTGTATCTCTCACTTAATTTGTACTAAAGATGTGTTTTGAAAAACTGTGAAGAAGGGAATTTTTCCAACCAATAAATGACTATCTTTTCTTTTAAAAAATTTCTCTAAGAAATATTCAACTAGTGCCATAAACTGAGCTATTTAAATTATTTCTGGACTTAGATGTACCAATACATGTACCAATAGGGATACATAAAATATTGTTTTGGTACGTGGTTCAGTATATGAAAGCATTGTGAGATAAGTATTACATTTGTAAGTGTATTTATTTATTAGAGCATTATATTATTATTCTTTTATTTGTGTATTGTTTTTTTTTTTTTGTGGATGGTTAAACCTTTCCCATTTTCCTGGCACCCAACCTTCATTAGCAGTGTCCGAAGCCAGTAACCAGGGAATTTACGGTTGCAGTACCTTAACGACTACTGTGATCTATGAATTCTCCTATTACTGTGATCTATGAATTCTCCAATTTTTTACGCCGGGTACTGGAATATTCCGTATAATTTAATTAAACAACTGATGGTAAATAACTCATCTGTTCGTACCTGACAATTTGGTACTGTGACGAAGTAAGAAAAGGGCAAACTATTTTTTTTTTCTTTCTTTTTCCTTACACTTTCAAAAAGTACCAAAGATTCTCGTAGAATACGATGGGGTCGTACCATGACTAATCAACACCGGGTCGAAACCTCACCAATTCAGATTTTGTTACAAATTGAGTATGGGGATAGACTTCATTTGGGTTGATGAATAAAATATGGTGCAACACCTAATTTTTTATATTGAGTTAACGTTTTTTCTGTTTTATCCATTGACAAATGTGTAAGACGTCATTGTGGAGCATATTGTAACTCCCTTATTAACCGCGTAGTTAGCAGCACAAATTTACTACCAAGACCTACCTATGTTTATTGTTGTAGTGGGATCAGTGGTGTAGGTCTGATTTACTCAACTTTTTCTTTCACCTCTGAGGACATTGCCTATTGAGATCATCAGAGTGCATAATGTAAAGACGAATAAAAATGATCTTATCGTTACAATGGATAGTTTATGTTAGTCTAGGGAGTCCACTTTGTAACTATTGTATATTCATCTCCGATGACCTGTTACACCTTTGAGGGAAAAGAGGAGGAACCAGAAAGTTTTCCCATTCCTGACTTTTTGGAGCTTATTTGTCCTTGCAAAGCATCGACTTGAATCTACAGTCTTCGGTAAAAACATACTTAAAATAACTTTTTGATCGCCATAATTTAACTTAGGCTAGTTAAACATATAACAAAGCAGTTTTGACTTCATTCAGTGAAAATATTTCATTACTGAACCACTTATAGTAAAATACTTTGTTTCTGAAAATGATACAACATTGAGTTACGTAATTTCTTTCAACGCCTCAAGATGACTAAAAAAATATCCACATATTATTGTAATATTTCAACCCGTTTGGAATTTATAGCTATTTACATTTTAAAGGAAACACTCAAAATCAGTTCTACACAAAACATTTGAATAGTTCTGGATGCTCTCATAACTGAGGTAGAAATCTGGTAGACTTTACATTTTACAAATTTTTCCGTGATCTTTTCTGTAATATATGATACAACGTGGGTCAAATAGAAAATAAATCAAATTCAAAATTTTCACATTGTTACAAGGTATAGATGGTACAGTTGTAAATCATCTGGCAAAATTGAAATGTGTGATGATAATGATTCCTGGTTTAAAACAAAAGAATGAAGGGTTTTTGCTGTGTGCAACGCGTGCAGCTACAATTTGCCTCTATATTATTGCCTAACAGTTTGTTTGTAATATATTGCTCTAATGTGATAATTGAATGTATATATTATCCGAATAGTATCTCTTCAGAATAATAAGTCAAAATATAAATATAGTGTTTGGCATCCTGGTTTCAAATTTAATTTTAATCAAACACAAATGATCAACTATACGTAAATACATGCGTCTCTAAACTTCACCAGTCAAGTGAAATCAAAATTGACGGATGCAAATACTCATTTTTGGCAAGCCTTACTTGAAGTAATTAATTCTAGTTTCGAAATGAATTAACTGAGTTTAATGAATACACGACCTTTAACAAGATCCCTCTTTTAAGTCCCATTTTCTTTGCAGTATAGTAGAAATTAACAGTCTACACATCAGTAGACAGCAATGTACTAAGGAACACGACCTTCCTGGGTAGTTTTCAATTTTACCATGCATGTTTCTTATTTGTGTGAGAAGCTCAAACTCTACAAACCCAGGTTTTATAGTTTCGTACAAATTAATTTCTTCTACTCTTTCGATACTAAATGTATTAAAATATTCAAGGCCAGGATTTGTAGAAGATGTCATTCTTATACAAATGGGAAATTTTCATAGAGACGATTGTCATTGGAAGTTAAAATCTTAGATGAATTTTTCAGCTAAATAAAAAAACCATATACCTTCACATATTGGTGAAACGTCTGATAAAGTCACAAACCTTTTAAAGAAAATATTGTGTTCTTAAGATGAAATTAAGCATGAAAATTCTACTAAGAAAGGTCGAATATCTTAAATATAGTGAGTATCAAAATTGAAGAACAAATTAATTTATTAGAGCACAGCGCCGTCATCAAGTCCTACCTTCTATTTGAATTCCACTCGCAGTTGGAGGAATTTATAGAAGTAGAAACATACCATACAGTTATACATTTACAGCTTAAAACATACCGTACCTTTACGTAAAATGCAATGTATGAAATTAAGTTAAAAACGCAATCTGCTAACAGTGCTTCCAGAAACTATTCATGGAAGTTCTGATCTTGCGTTCCATTCTGGCGGCACACATTGTCTTCCCACAAACGTTCAGCACAGAAATTCAACAGCATACAAACAACGCATATTCCTTCTCAAAATATGGTAGTATCTTTCCGGATCACACGTCGTTAGTATACATTAAGCTCAGTGAAATAAACGTCTGTATACGACAGATTCACTGCATGTACTATTTACTTCCCTTTCCCTATCTTCAGTTGAGTCTATAAGCTGAGGAATATTTCTTCACTTTGAGAGCAATGGATTTGAAACATTTATAATTAAGAGAATGTTAATGTATTATTCAACACGTTTATTAATATTTGGATTACATTCTGATGATATTGCATCTATTATTACCAAATATATATTATTAAATGTTAAACTCGACATATGAAGTCGAATGTTTAAAGAGATGTAAGATTTAGTACTATGCATGGAGAATAAAAAGTGTTTTTTAAATGATGTAACCTTTGGGAATAATGATTGATTCTCTTTGTTGCCATTGTTTCGTCGAGAAAAAAAATGAGGTGTACATCAAAATATTTTAATCGTGAGCGTAATTAGTTTCAGTCTATATATTAAGAATGCATTTTTGTCGTTTTGTTATTGCTATAGAAATAAACCCAAGCTATAAAACTAGAGACAGAAACTCGTAAGAATTAACATAAAAACTAAACTGGAATTTTAGTTACAAATCAGTTTGCATGCATTAATCACCTGGTACATCTGCATAAATATTTCTCAAGTTATTAGTGACTCATCCCCTCTTTTCCTAAGAATATTACCCACTATATTCAGTTAAAATAAATCTGGGAGTAATGGTATCGGATATATCGAATTGTAACGATGTTTTAACTTTGCCCTGACCTAGTAAAAGTGCACCGAAGAAGTTGAAGTATAGGTTTCATTTTGACTCGATTGAGATTAAGGTGGAAAATTGGGTAGTTAATGTCGTACTACATGTGGGTTATTCTATAATTGGGAAATATATGGCCTAAACACCCTTCCCTGTTAGGTTTAGATTGTTTTGCTAGCACAGCATATTGATACAAATGAATTGGGTCATTTAACATAATCAGATTCAAGATGCATGACAGAAAATAATTTCTTTACTTCTTCCTCACTCCTTTGCCATTCCGTCCCACTCCTTTGTCATTTTCTTTAGAATTCACGCCTGTCAATGTAAAAATGGTCTTACAGAGCTGTTGATGTGGTGTCAACCATGTGGGTTCCCACCGAAACCAATGTAACCTGCTTCATTGCTCAATAACCTCAGTTGTTTTGTGTACACACGTTGGGTATGTTGAAAACGGGAAGTGCTTTGTGACTCCTTTGTGTGCAACAAATTTCTTCACTTGCGTAGAATTACCCATGTACGTGTTTCATCTATAATTTGATGGTAAATAATCTTCTAAAAGCATTTCCAAAGCAAGGTCAGGGAGTCAGGTACTACATTTACTGTGTACCTGTTTGTACAGAAGTAATTTGAATAAACACTTAATGTTCAAAACTCCTTACCACAATCCTACTCTAATATTTCATGTCTAAGCACGATATATGCAAAGAACATGCAAATAATATGGTCCAATATTAACACTTATCTCACGAACTAAAGAAAAATTAACGTATCAGCTTCAATATTTGATTTATGACAACGTTTCATATTAAAAAATCCTGCTCTGTCTGCAAAATATCGTCAAGATTGTGCAGTAATTTAGACTAAAATTCGTCACTAACATAAAGTCACTTTTACTTTTACATCATAAATAAGAATTATTTTCAAACTACGCTCTTATTGTCAGTTGTTTAACACGAAAGTAAAATAGTCCACCACACTGATGTGAATTCCTTTGAAAATTATTCTTATTTATTTCCACATTCATATAGATATAATATAAGATAGTAGTTATCAAGTAATTGGCCAATAATTTTCCAATATTTATCTTTGGTATAAAATAACTCAAGATGTCACCTAAGGTTCAAGAGAGATACCATGCAATATTAGTATTTGACATTTATACACACTTTTATAGTTTTCTAATACTGTTAGATATACTGTGCTTAATAGAGTATTTTTGTAGATTATATTACAAACCCCATTCTGTTATCTGTCCTGACACCTGTTCAGGGTACGCAATCTCAAGTAACTTTTCTCCTTTTTGCTGTGCTAAGATGTCGGTGACTCACGTAAGTTATCTGCCAATTGTGCAGCCATCTATCACTTCTGTGCATATCTTTTTTTTCTGCTGTGGGTTGTTGGTTTACTGAGACGTTGAGTTAGGAAAATACGTGTGTGTAAGCTTTCTCATTATATTTCTTAACATTTTTCTGATGGGTTGTGTACATTGACTGATGTGTTACATAACTTATGATTGATTTATGGTATTTAAAACCAGGAATTCATAGAAAATGGATATTTAGTGCACTCATAATTTAAATTTATGATAACATGTTGCAAGTATTAAACTAAATGAGGTGTAATATGTATATTTTTATTGAAAATGTTTCTCGTTTGTGAAAACCGAAACGTTAATGTACATGAAAACACGTTTCTTGTATTTTTGGAAAAATAAAACATTTATTTTTCCAGAAAGCTAAAACAAAAGCATGAAAATATATTTTTGAGATAGTATTCTAATATGTTTAAAAAGTATTGGAAAACAGCAAAATGGCGAATTGAAATAAAAACGTTCTTTTATTACTTCATTTTTTGTTGAGCTAAAAAAGTTGAAAATAACAATGTACATTCACAAAAACAGTGAACAATAACAATACAAACAATTATTAAAAATGCTACAAAATCTTTTTGAAAGACAACTTTCAAATTGGATGGTCAACCAAAAATTAGTGAATAATAATTTGAATCAATATATTAAATATTTGAAAATAAAATAATATTCAAATGAAGAATAATGTTTTCAAAATAATTTAAAGCATATTAAATGCTTACGCAGAATGTATGCTCGTGAATGGCGTAAATTATTTAACGAGAGGTACTTTGAACAATGCGGCGAAAGAAATCTTTCGAAACTCTCCATTAACGAAGTATCATTTCGTACCACTGTAGTTCAACAGAACAGAATTTTTACACTAATTTAAAATTTAAACGATATATTTTATGAAGTGATGAAATATGGGACTTGGTTAACTGGTCTCATCACCATCTAGTTTGTTTCTAATCTTGATGGTCTCTTCCGTGATTTGCTTAATAACATGAGTTGATCTTTGTATTCCTTCTTTGAAGAGTTTTAGTCTTGAATTTACCACGTCCATGTGTGCGACTCGCGTTCCCTCATCTTTCACGGTCCTAGTTTTTACGAAGTAATGAAGAACCTCAATGCTCTTTTCTACTTCTTTTTCGATCTCCAATTTCCTTTCTTCCAAAGAATGTTCCAGTTTTTCTTCTCCTTTCTCTTGTATGTTATTCACAGTACCATAACGTAATTTCCCACTCATTTTCGTCAGTCGCGTTTCAGTCTCACTTTCTCCTCCGTTACTATCGTCATTCTCTTCGTTGTCTGTTTCTTCAAAGTTCAACTCGTCTCCTAAGTCAGCGCCTCCACGTAATCGTTTAGTCTTCATTTTCCAAGGCCGTCTTCTGAAGTTGCGTAAGAATTTATATTCATCCTTTATATACTGAATAAGGGAATAATCAACTTTTGGAACAATCTTCTTTAACTTTGATTTCATGTAAGCTTCCATTAAAATAGCTTTATAAATATTAAGGGCAATTATACAAGATATTATTCCCATAACACAATATAATATTTTAATAACCCACGGTTGATTGTAGAACACATTTTCCACATTCAAATACAAAAAAGCAATGATAGTCATACATCCGGATAAGGGAGATCGGAATTCATACAGTTGACTGCTCATAGCTAAATGCGCATATACAGCAAAAATTATCATGAGACATATCATTAAGAGGGTCACAAAAACTAAAGCCAGCGCCTCAAGAGCCAATGTCATTTTTATTGTGAAGAAGAAAGGAATATAGCATAATGGCTTCAGAATCCTAATTGTGGTAAAGAATATTAAAAATGCAGCGCAACGAGTAAATACCTCGTCCATCAAACTTGCATCGTAGATAGCCAGGAACTGATTGTCGCGTGTTCTATCCAAGACGAAACGCATGTGAAGAAAGCGAGATCGTCGGATGAGGTAGAAACCGACACATGCTACCGCGAGAAAAGCTAATAGTGTATCATAGATGCTCCATAAATCACTAAAATATCTCTTGAAAGAATATATTTGCAGGCATAGAAATTGATGAAATACATAAAGGGCGATGACTAAGCAGAAGATGATTTCCATAACTAGTGTTGGTACGATTGGAGATTTCTGCAAGTTTATTGTTTTAATCTGTAAAATTATGCAAAAAATTGAATCGTATGTCATAATAATATGATATATTCATAATACTATATTATAAGAATATTTCTAGCGTATTAGTATTTTAAACCGCTTGCTTCCGGTGGTTTTAACAATAATATTTGCTTGTAGGAAAAAATATCACTCTTAATATATTGCTTTAGTTTATCATCCATTGTAGAACTTCTTAGTTTATAATTGTTCATTCTTAAGATTATATCAATATCTAAAATACAGTTATACCTCTATAATCGTACTTACAGATATTTTAGAAGTAAAATATCTCGTAGCATCGTTTTCAAATACTATGTTCACCACACTGAGGTATCCAGTGTTTCCGCAGAACAAAGAAAGTTCAACGTTGATGAAACGAGTGTAAGTATCCAACCAACGGTTTGCTTTCAAATAGTCCACTGTGATCCTCATATTCGTTGGCGCGCGTCCAAGGTCTGTTACGTAACCCCCACCGCCATATAGCGCTATCTCTCCTATAAAGCATTTCAGAAACATTAACTTATATGAATCGTTGATTGAGAAACATCACACAACCAAATCCAAATTATATTTGTTCTTTATTGACTTTTTTCTAAACAAATATTGATAAAACAAAAAAGAAAAAATATATTTATAATGGATGCTCGGTGTAAAACATAATTAGAGGTATGCCAGACAGTTCCAGTCGCGGAGTAGTTGCAAAGGTTCCGTGACAACTGTGAAGCAGTTCCACTAAACAATTCCGTTGCGACAATCGCACTCGGTTCCGTTGAAATGTTTCGTCATAAGGAGCGCGTCTTTATGTTTGAACGATATAACGTAGCAACGAGTGTATATTTTTCTCCGTGCATAACTATATATCACAGTTTGATTGTTGTGTAATATGTCAAAGTTTGGCATATCTTTGATTATCTTTTCATACAAAAGAGCTAAACAGTAACACTTGGAAACGCAACAGCAAGACGGTTCCAAGAGGAACTCTTTAGTCTCTCGTTGGAGCAAGTGTTCCAAGAACCCAACTCTAACACACTATGTAGGGAGGGTAATGTAATGAGAACTTGGCTAACAATAATATGTCAAGTTATACACCTCCAGTACCCAATTAGAGACAAAACAAAGTTATTTTTTGTAAATTAAAATTTAACTTAAAATACATTTTTGAATTATTTCAACACAACTAACAAGTTAAATTACGTGGGTTATGAAGATTGATATTTTTGTTGAATTGTGATTTGTTAAATTCCTTTTGTATTGTAATAGAGAATTTTTGTGATTGACTTTTATGTTTCATAAGGTTTGTAATCCTTATGATATAAAATTGCGACCAGTTCCTTACTTATTAAATGGGCAGTAATAAAAACTCGCTTTTTAATAACCCCCAAGACAAGGTTTTATAAAGATGTGGAAATTACATATAGTTACATCTCACAACTAGTGTTTTTCAATTCATAAAGTTATGCTTAAACAGTATTTACAAAGAAAGATGGATTCAAAGTAAGTAGGGCGTTAATTGTTCACAGTACCTTATATACAATGAAGTTCCCTTATCTTGTTCACAAATGTAGAATACCTCTTTCAATTTTCTATTCCTATCTCAATAATATCCGAAATTTCCATACCCAAAAACGACATCCAAAAACTCTTGCGTAAGCCTAAGTAATTTCACACTTTCTTCAATTGGTTCTCCATATATTGAACTGCTACTCTGTGACCACATATCACTGCTTCGTAATCACTGTTGCTTATTGGTCCGATTACTCCCTTATATCCTATACTATTACGTCAGCAATAATTGAATGTACCTATGTACCTGTATACCTATGTATTTGTCAAAAATTTTCTCGAGGACAGTTCTAACGATTTTAATAAAATTCCCAGATTAGTCGAATTTTGGGATGAAAATGTGATATAACAAGGTCTCTTTTCTATGTAGAACAATTTTAACGCCTGTGTAATTCTAACGACGTTAATAAAACAAGTACTTTAATTTCACTACACCGAGTCGGGTGGTTTTGGGGTACCGTGCATGCTTCATACACACAAGGTCCTGGGTTCTAATCCACGGCAAAATGAATTTTTAATTAATTTTTGTTGATCGCATGATAAGTCTATTTATATATTTATCCTCTTTCTAATATTTCTACTATTAACAAATAGTTGCTGAGTAACTAAAATGCGAATAAAACTGTTTAAGATTGCTGCTTAACTGCAAGAAGACTCCTTTCAAGTCATACGAGTTACCATTTCAAACTTTCTTTCAGACGTTTTTCGAGACAGCTGACTCAAAATTTGTTCTTTAATTGAAAAAATGATTCTTTAATAATATCAATAAAAATATTAAACACGCGAGGAAAGTATAATCAGGCAGATTATGACAAAAATAAATGAAAATATAACTTTCTCGGTAGGGAATCGAAATTGGACCTCGCACGTACATATATGAGACCAAAAACCAATTCCGACGAACTTTTATCTTATTAATTATATAATTAACATTAATTATGTAATTCAAAAACAGAATTCAACTACTACCTTTATGAGAAAAAAAAAATAAACATCCAAAGAATACGGCTGTAGTCCAACCTTTCTTTCAATCCTCGATGGAAAATGAATACGGGTGTATAGTATTTTATTTCAACGTTGACCCCAGTTCACCCTCTTTTCCCGGTTGTGTGCTGTCAGGGCCTCAGTGGCCCTGGTGTGCGGCAGTGTGAGAACGTATCATTCTGCCGACACGAGTAAAAGACCCACGTGTCAACATAGACAGAAGTCTGCTAAGAGTCTGCAGAAATGGGTCCCTATTCCAAATGTACTCAAATCAAACTCAAGTTTGGTTCGGAAACGTTTATTATTGTGTGTGTTATACAACAAACAAAAATCTATCACATACACACCATTATCGTAAAGACCTGAAGAGATCTCGATATACATTTCGGTCGTTCATTTTACTTTTCTTATACCTACGTATAATTGGAAAGTAAAAACCTAAAGAGTAAATGATTACCAATCAGAGGCAAAATAACTTCTTTCAACTGGAGATTGTTCGCCACTGATCGGTGTCATAGGGACGACAAATTCTTCCTCCCGCAAGACACCAAGCAATCAACACTTATTATGTCATAAATCTAATAGTAATGTCTAATATTATAAATAGGGTTTATTGTTGATTACAATGAATAGATAATTTTCATTTGTTTACAAATGTGTGAATAAAAGAGGCAAGTAGAATTTAAGAAAAATTGTTATTCTTTTTTTTTTCTCTGTATGTGTTCTACCGCGTAAACACAGAGTGTCAATTCCACAAAAGTTACTCTTTAAATCCGGACACAAACAAAAACATCTAATACGGGCAACGTAAACTGCGTAGTTACCAAATTAGCAAAATAGTTACGTATGAAATTATCATTCGTTATATCCATGGCTACGCAGCAGTGTAAATGAGTAAGTAAACTATGGTTTGAATTCCTTTACGAAAAATATTTTATCATATGTCCGAGCAAAGCTCTATTACCCAAATATTGAAATTTATCGCTCCTTGTCTTGTTCATATCAATTTTCCAGAAACTATAAAATATGTACGTTATGCGTATGTTGTATAGTACCTCGTTGTCCAGTAGTATTCCCTAATATTTGCTTTTGTGCTTCGTTTTGATTCTTTATTATGAAATTTAGTTCCATTTCATGTTTTCTCTCCAAACCACTTAGTCACAGTTGTACTAAATGACCTCTCTAACCGTTTTCTCTTGCACCCATCTTTAAATTTCGCCAATGCAATATTTGTTTGATTTTGAATTGCCTTCTTGAACCTCCAAGGACTATAACCTCCAAGGAGTTTTTTCAAAACCTTGTCCCGTTAACACAAATATTTACTAACACATTCCAAAATAAAGGACCTGTGATTGATCTGTGTGGGCATCCTTGAGTTGCTTTTCTGCGTACTATCACGTTTCCTATTTCTAGGCAAATATATATATATATATATATATATATATATATATATATATATATATATATGTGTGTGTGTGTGTGTGTGTAATATTGAATGAAGATGGGAGACGAAACTGGGGTCTAAACCCTGGATATTCAGCCTAGCGTGCTGACGCAAAATTGGCCACACAGTCAGGTAACGGATTAATGGTGTTGTATTGAATAAAAAATGGGAAATGGGTTCGAATCCCGGTACCATCTCTCAGCTTCATTCAATGTGATCTAACTGAAATGTTTCCTGGCGGTGTGGTTAACCACCATCTAAGAGATTTACGTACGCATCAGGTATTGTTCACTCCTTTCTTCTGAAAATTTTCCATTATGATTCTCCAAGTCACATTATTAAACACCCCTGTATATGTGGTACGTCTATAGATATTTCAGAGGTATCTTTATTCTCCTGCGTTATTAATTCTTTCACCTTCAATCATGCATCCACCATACTTTTACCCGTTTTAAATCCGTGCTATCCTTCACTTAATTTATTTTCTTTCATATCTGTTAATTCGTCAACCAATCCATGCCAATTTAGTTTATCCAAACCAATTTAGTTTATCAACGTACATTTCCAAAGTTCAGCAGTGTATGATATCAAGTAAGAAAATTGCTTTAGTATATTTTTATAATATGATGATGACTCATAAAGTATTAACAATTGTTTTAGTACAGAATTAGAAATATCATCTTCAATATAATCACGGATGATGAATGAAATCGTGTCTGAATAGTTTCTGTATTAGAGGACTCCGAACAGTATATACAGTTCAGGGACCACCCTGGTCGTTGAACAGGACCGCCACCTGTTCTCAGAGGACCGCCTAATGACGGGAAAGACAAAGGTGATGTGCGAATGAGGCGAATGACGATGAATGTTGTGGTAGAATGAAAGGTAGAGGAAACGGGAGTGTCCCGAGTAAACCTGCCACCACTGCAAAAGAGTGAGTGCGCTATTAACCACGCCACTGGTCGCGCCACGAATAATGATAATTCAGACGTTATGTCAATGACATGAGTAATAAACATCTACGATGACAGGAAGTGACACTTTAATTAAGTCTAGAAAGAATTGGAAATGCACTAGAGTAGGCATTTGATGATTTTGAATCTTTCTTTTATGGATAAAGATTTCCAAAGAGTTCGCAAGTACAAAAAATGTAAAATATCAAGTAATGAGAGAATGATGTGGTTCACTTGTAGAGTCAGTTATTCCTAGTTCACGTTTCTAAGCGTAGGTTATTGCAAAGTTATTTTGTGTGCATTAAGACCCTTTTTTGTAGATTTCAGGTTCGGAATGACATTTTCATTTCATTTTTAGAATTCTAATATCTGATGTTACAAGTCTTCCAATATCTGGGTAAACTTTACCAACAAATAGAACTATACCAATAGTTTCCCTATTTTTTGCATTCCGTTTTTAATGGTTATAATCGTTAAAATGAGTCCTACAGCGTAATTTGAATCTCAACTAATATTAGTACCCGCCCCACGTAATAAATAAACATCTAGGTTAAAGATGATTTGTGTTAAAGTAAATTCATAATAATGAGAAAATATTTTTAATATTGTACATTTACAATCATAAGCAATAAATCAGAGCCCAAGAGACTAAAGTTATTTCAAACATCCATCACCAATCAACTTATTATAAACAAGAACAACTTTGACGAGAAATTGCGTAGTACTTTTAATGAACTAATATATCTTATGAACTATTATTGGCGTGCAGATTGATATAAACCTGAGAGTCACTCCAACCCCTGCTAACACAAACTCAACACAGTTCCGAACTGAGCAAAATCTCTCTCTATTACTAATATATTAAATAGTTGTTAAAGATAACACACATAAATTTTCCTTTTTAAAATAGTAAAAATAAAGGTTTGTTAGGTTAAATTACCTTGGAATGGGTAACTTTTTGTTTCAGAATTATTACGATATCTCCAAAACCATTCCTTTGCTCTCGGACTATACAAATCTCCTTCTGGTGGTCTTTTTTCCCAATTTTTATAATACGATGTAGTATCCTGCGTATCTGACGAATATCTGGGACAACAAATAAGCATTTGCGCGACATTCGTATTTTCACATGCGAAACCTGTAAAGAGAAAGAACCATCAATTCGTTCACTTCTACACCACTAGCATTTAACATTTTCCCGTGAGAACGGGATATTTGTTTCCTACACAAAAATAATATCACATAACAAGCGCTAACAACACGCAACTTAACAAACCTCTAACGTCCTTTGAAAAACATCCCAATTTCTTATCTACCCTCTGAAATATATTAATGCAAGAAATAAACAACCATTTTATGACGGTAAATCCTTAAGCACTTTCAGTGATTAATACATCTCGACTTACTCTTTGCGAGATGTTCCTCTGTTCTCAATGTGAAAATTTATGGGTTTTTTTTTGTTTAATTTTTCACTAACAATAGCATTTCAAAAATCGGTAATTTCGGAAACGCTCTCATTAACTTGAAATGCTCACAAAATGCATATAAAACTCTATGAATATCATATAAGTGAGTACAAATTTTAATACCTTGACATGTATGCACTAATTGGCAGGGAAAATAGACGTGTTATTCATTTCCACATTAGGAAATCAGGTACGACTTTCACGAAAATTTTGAGATGCCATCTCTGAAGTGTCTAATGCTTTTCTTTGTTTTTCACGTTTCATTCTTCTTTTGCAAAATTTGAAATAGGAACTAAACTATTAAATGAACAATAAGTTCGGAAAAACTACAGCTTTCTAAATACAATATGTATTTTTTTTATATATTCCCCATAAGCGATAAAATGATTCTCAAATATAATCCGAATTTGAGAATGTTAATTTAACCCTACACTTACCTTTTCTGACTCGCAATTGCCTCACACGAGGAATTCCCACAAATCGCAGCGTATTATCTACTAGGAAACCGGCTGTTTTATAATCTGTTTTCATCGCAGGAAGGTCAAACAGCGGGACAAATGTATCATTCAAGTATTTAAGTACTCTGAAGACAAAAATACATTTATCATTCATGAGCCATAGTATGTTTATCAATACCAAAATATCACATAATTTTTTTAACTAATTGCATTTACTTCGCTATTGATATGGTATAGTACTGGATACAGCACATTGCTCTCACGTGAAATATACCGTAAAATTTCTGACCATTCACTCATGGATAAAGTCAAGAAAGGAATTACTTTCCCGGAGACAAGTATCCACTCGCATTGAAGCACTCGTGACATATATANTATATATATATATATATATATATATATATATATATATATATATATATATATATATATATATATAGTGCTTCAATTTCGATGCGGCATATGTCCTTTCGTGTCTACGGCCTTCTACGCACCTTGGAAGAGTCGCACATAGGTCTAAGAAATAAGTGTTCAGAGGTGATGTCTAGAGCCGGAGACAACTTATTTCAAAGTTATCTTCTAGGCGAATGTCACTCCACATTATAAATTTACATACATAACTTAAAGAAAATTACATTGTATCTCTTTACGAAAATAAACAAAAAATTTTTTTCGTAAGAATTAATTCAGCACATTACGTACTAATTAGCAAATATTAAGCAAATGTATTATTAGACCAATAAAACAAACCGATCATTTTAAATATTTGAGAAAATAATTTCAAATAATTAAATAACAGGAACATTTAAGGGAAAACGTACTAATATTTCATAGTACATTTCACAAAATTCTACTCACTTTCGTGCGCTATTCATATATGAAGAAAAGACATAGAAATTACATGAATTCAGGAGTTTTTGGTTGCTATTTTTACAGCACAAATCATATAAATAGCACAATCGATTACACTTTACGATTTCAAAACTTTAATTGTAACAATCTTTCGACTACTTCAGGGACGGGCAACCTTTTTCCTTTACGCGGTCTTTCAATACTCCCTACAAGGTTCATTCACTGGCGTAAGGTCTTATGTTGTAAAAGTTAAAATAACCTTCGACTCTACCGACTTTCACCACGTTTGGAAAAGGAACATCACTTACGAACCAGAAAAGATTGCAAAAAAATTTGCAATACAACTTTAATTTCTGGTCGGACGGTTCGGATGTTTTTACCAACACATCCTCCAACTTGAAATTGAAATGTGTTTTCTTGTTTGCGAGCTAATCTTTCGGATGCGCTTTTTTTTTAGATTTTCCAGTAATATTCGATCATCTACATTAATTTTTTGAATTCCACTGTTATGGTGGGGGATTTTAAGATTCTCGAAAATATTTTTTTAATTTTCGCCCGAATTGCACCTCGTACGAGCTGATTTTAGAGCTATTACGCGAGACAGCATTAAGCCAACAATTTAATTTAGGTAGCATGTCGTACCATGACGTGTGGGTTTTTCCCCACAGTAAACCCTAAGAAAACAGGAGAGTTCCTTCATTATCCTTTCAGAAGGATTACTTTGTGGACGGCGGGTCGAGCAATAAACAGGTGTAATATTCATCTTACGTTATTCTAACCGCCATTGTTCACTGATGAACTGTGTTCTGTGATCACTTAGAACACGTTCGGGAGTACCACACAACTCGATGTACTTCCGAAGACAGCGTGAACAGAAGCATTCGGCTTATTGACGGGATACAGTTGGACATATTTAGTAAATAAGTCAATAATAACAATAATAAACTTATTATTGCATGTAACAATCGGTAATCTCCCGTAAAGACCTAGTGAGTAGTTCTCGACCTTTTGACGGTACAATGGTCCCTCCATTGGTCCCTCGTATTTGCGGTGTGAGTATTTCGTTATATGGCAAATGTGGCAACGTGACAAACGTGCTATTATACGTCGAATGACGCGACGTGGTGCATATTCCTCAAGTAAAAACCTTCTTGGAGGATGCAAATAATTTGTTCTCTTCCGTAATGCACCAAAGGGTCCAGGATTCGATCCCATGTTCGGGAACCAGAATATGTGATGTCTTTTTTCACTTTTAGAGCACCGCCCATGCATAAGGGTTGCTCCAACCCTTTACTAAAGGCAACTCTCGATCTTCTCGACAACCAACATCAAAAATATGCGTATTTTTTATGCGTGTACATCTTTCTCGATGTAATCAGGAACAATTATTTTAAATTGCACCGGTCTCCGAGAAACCTTAACCAAAAGTAATCCTTCTAAAAGCTTCCATTTGTCGGCGTTCTTGCTGAATTCCCTTTCGTCCTTCTTATTGCATTTACCGATCTCTTCAAACCTTATGATTTTTCACAACTTTAAATCATTTAGTTGGTAGCCTCGAATTCCCTTGAAAGTTAAATCTGGCGTCCGGTCCTCTGTTTCCACTAACATACACGATTCGAAGTGAGAATTCTCCATGCGTTCCCCTCCCGTAAACGACTTAAATAATCTGCTGCGACATTTCTTATAATTTTCGAGTCCCCTGTTCGGACGCCAGAATATGTGTGATGCTCCCTTTCACCTTAAGGGCACTGCACATAAAAAGAGTTGCTCCAACCTTTTTCTGAAGGCAACTCGCTGTCTTCTCGACTACCAACATCAAAAATACCGGAGAGATTTTAGCAACAGTACTTTAATCTACAAAAAATACAAGGTAATTAGATCAGTCATACAAAGTTATGGTACCAGCTGTTCGGTTCATAACAAACAGATCGTGGAATAGCGACTACTGGTAATGTGCCATTGCACTGCTCGCGAAACACGTCATCAAGAGTTCGGGACGTTCGCGAAACTTCCCCCACACTAGCAGCGGTTGGGAGGAGAGGTAGAGGCGGGTCTCGGTGATTGGCGAGGCAATGAGGCGCGTCCGTAAACAGTAAAAGCGGATTGTAAGGGTGGGCCTATCCACTCCTGCATCCATTCTGATTAGCTTAAATGCCTAGAAAGCGTGACACTGATGCGCGTCGAGCAACACGAAGTGCTGATTCTTGTCTTCAATGCTGCTACGCGCACAAGCATCGTGGCCAGTCGGCGTTGGAAATTCCCAAAAACCGTGGTGCTCTTACCGCTAAGTGCAACGCTATGTGGACACAAACTAACATCCCGAAAGGAATCACCGTGCTGTGTTGCTTGTCGGATGACTATAGTTCGTAGCGATGTTATAGATTTGCTACTCAACTCATTCCCAATCCATTTAAGTCAGGTATAAAATGATAAATGGTTCAATCCCGAGAGTGAAATTGACAGGAGTGTTATCCTGGTTACATCCCATAGAACCGATGTAAAGAAATCGGGTGATCTTTCCTCCATGATCACATCTTCGTCAGGTGTTTTTCCGATTTGAGTAGAATGATTGTACAATTGCACTTTTAGGGAAATAAATTAGACAATGTTGAAACAGGAAAACCAAAAAAAAAAACAACTAAGGTCGGGATTTTAAACTCGTAATCTAATATATTCCATGACATACTGTCGAACCTCTTCAACATCAATTTTCTGGTGACGTAAATACTCATTTTAACTTCATGCAGTATTCTAATGACTATGTAATAAAATAATCAATCATTTCAATTCGTTACACTTAAGTGATTCTTTCTTTGTACTAAGCACACAGCATATTCGCAATGGGTCACTGGACTTGCTCATCTTTTGCACGAATGTGGTACATCTCTAATTCATTTATTTATTGATTTTATTAGATCGCTCTTGTGAACACCTTGCCTGGAAACAATGCTATTACAGATTTCTATATATAATTAATATTTTAATGCAATAAACCTCTCAATACTCACCCGTCTGTATCTCTGATTGTCTTCAATCCATCACCAAAATACACAGCCCGATCAAACATGTCCTTGATATGTTCTGTGTGATAAATTATCTTTCCTCGGTCATCGATGAAGGAATATAATGACACAAACACCACGAGGAAGAATAAAAAGCAAAAACTAACTTCTGAGCATATTTCTTGCCATTTCAGGCGGATTTTTTCCCTCGCTCGTAATTCCTATGAACACACGCGAATTTCATACATTTAATAAATGAGGAGACTTTGTGCGCTAAAATGGTGGAGTTTGCCCCACGATCGCATAATATATGAATTATCAGACAAGAAAAGAATAGTACACTATACAAGTGACAAACTACAAAAATATTTTCCCACAACACCTGTACATGAAAACAAAAACTATAGGTATTATGGAGTTTTCTCAATGAATACAGGTATGTGACGTCACAAATTAACATCTTCAGGAGATTTAGGTATATTTATTGTTATATTATAAAATAGATATGAGTATATTTATTTATTTATTTATTGTTATAGTTGGGCTATAATTTCAACTCTGGTTCAAAGCTTCTAACCAACTAAAGGACGACATTCGATGCAAGAATGTTTTATCTTATAGTAGTTTCTGGAGGGTTGCAAGTTTCAGCTTCTTCTAAACCGTCAAACAGAGCGAACCCATCGCGTGGATACCGTATCTATTATTTCTACTTCGCAGCATGTAAGAACAAAGAAACTTCTAATACAACACAACATCCGGATTCAACGTCCAACCTTGACTAGCAAAAGGTAAGTTTCACGGTAAAATGCTTACTCGTTTCTACCAACAATCTGTTATTATGCATTATGTGACACACTTCACAACAAAGTTTAAACTGTCAGTTTATTTAAAAAATGCTTTAAATTCAAAATGTTTATTTTCCTAGGTTTTATTATGTGAATTATATACCCTGAATTTATCCCGCAAAATCTCATAAGCACCCATCTAATTTCCACATTAGAGGATTTTAAAATTGTGTCTTTTTCCAAAGAATCCTATATCCCGGTTGTTTTTATTTCGAGTGTGTCTTAAATCCAACTTGACCGATCCATAATCCTACTCATGATGACTGCTTCCACATTTATTTATTCATTCATTTTCTCTCTCATAGTGACACATAAAAGTGCACAAAAACTGCACTTTTTAGTGTTAGTGTGCTTGATGGTGGGAGATGGTGCCACTCTACACTCTCGCCGAAGCAACCAAGAGATTCGGTGAGCACGAGAGTGCAGACAAATTCACTTTGTCAGGTCTTCCCTATCAGATGGTGTTTATCAGGATCGGTCCCAGGTACCTAACAGCATAATGTGTAGACATTGGCATATACAATTCCTATCAGTGAATACACATAGAAATATTTAAAAAAAACACAAAATCCCCCCATTAGGTAAGCTCAAATACAATTGTGAAAATTTTAAACATATTTTTCTTTTCATTATCAATTTTTATAATTTTGGAATTCAATAAAAGTTCAGAAATAAACATTCACGATTTTTAGAGATAATTTGAGAGCTAATTAGGAAACAAAATTATGACCAACCGAACAAAATTAACTTGTATCAAGACTAATTTCATACTCCATAGCGATGGCCGGGTTTATACGCCAAGCAACTCGCTTCTAAATCTTAAAATTGATTTCTTTCATCGAATACGCAATCATTTGCATAAAGACGCTGGGTAATTTTAAGTCCTCTTCAAAACATCCGATCACACTTGTTTCACCTTAATTTTCATTGTCAGACTATTTTTATTAGATTTTTTTCTTCTCTTGAATCGCGAAAACTTTTATTTCGCTTCGTTCAAGATTTTAAGAAAATTCGTATTGTCTCGCAACGACGCCAGATCGCTTTTTGGTAAATGCCGGGTTTCATCTAGATGCCTCTATAAAGTGAAATTTCTGCAGGATTAATTCTTGTTACGGATTAATATTTTCATCGTCAATGTAAAGTATTTTAAAGGCGGAAATGGTGCGAAAACTACTACTTCAGACTCTGTGAAGAAAGAAAGTGCCTGGAAGGTGCTCTGGCAGTGTTCTATGATTTTCTGAATGTTTCTTTTGCATGCTCATTTTTGTGTCATTTTGAAACGTCCCAACTCTGATTTGGATGAATGGTTTTCAATAAAACTTATTCAGTTGTCGCATAATTGAAAATTTTGCGTGTTTTTGTGAGAAAAAACACGTGACCACATAATAACCAACTTTTTTTACGGAAACAGTATTTTGGTTGTCATACATATTCTGGGTGAAGAAGTTATTCTGTAAATAAGTGGAGATGAATTATATATTGACTTTAAAAAAGACTGCTGACTTTTAATTAATAAACAATTAGCATAATCTGTACGAATTGAAATGATGATAACTTAGGTCTACACTTTCAAACAGTAAGGTTAGTATACAAACATAAAGAATGCCTTAACTAATCGATCTTTCTTTGAGTGAGAGGTTTCTTGGATGGTTTTGCCTTAAGAAATCCTGGAAATAATGAGGTTTGTATTTTGAGAAGTGTGTGTATAATTAATTGTGTGTATCAATGAACTTCTGTTAGTGTTCTAAATTTTAAATGTCTGGTCTTTAAAAATTAAGATTAGTAAACAAAAAATAGAGACTGATGATGTATATTGTGAGTCGCTGAATGACACCAATTTGGAAAACGTAAATAAAAAGTTTGTCTTTTGTGTGGACATGAAACAGATTAAGCTATCAATAACATCCCTATTTGACAAATATGATATAATAATAAAATAAATTAAATTCCTTTTTAGGAAAAAAATAAGGGAGTTACTTATGAAGGTAAATGATCTGACGCAAAACAACCTTTGTATAAATCTTCAAAAGCAAATTATAAACATGGGATAAACATATAAGGTATTTGTACAATTATTGATTATATTTGTGCAAAATTAATAAATTTTAAATATAAACTAATTTAAAAACAAACTTAAAACATTTCTTAAGTTCATCAGCTAAATAATTAGAAACACGGATCTTCAAAATTCTAAAAAACTAAAGAATGTAAGTTGAAAATCAAATATTTTATTTTGATGAACATTTATTTCCTTTCACAGGAAAACTATTTCGGAAAATGGAAAAGAGATAAATTTTAAATTTATATGGATTAACCACGAAGAGTAATGGTAAAGAGATAAATTTTAAATGTATATGGATTAACCAGACAAAAATTGTTAAGTGGAAAAATAAAGACTAATCTCATTAAAGCTAAGAATGAGTATGATTCAGAAAAGATAAAATGTATAATTTCTGGGAAAGTCGGATATATAAGAAATAGGACCGATTGAAATTGAACAAGAACAATTTTTCTTTTGTTTTGAGGCAGTTGAAAATAATAGTATAATAGAAGTAAAATATAGTAAAATGAAAAGAAAAGTAAAATATAGAAAAACTTAATATTATACAAGTAAATCTAAGGTCTATTAAATAAAAATTGAAACATGCTGGCTTACAAAATTAAAAAACCTTTAAAATATAGGTGTAATAATTCTGACAAATTGATGGGGAAATAAAAGAGAAACAATAGGGGAAAATAAAGTGATTCATCCTTGTTCAGACATTTTTGGATGTCGTGTAGACAAGTGAGCGATCTCTGGATTCCATGCTCTTTGTGCCAATTGAGTGACATATCTCGATTGTTGAGCGGCCATGAACACTTTCTTCAAATCTCGTAGGTCCATTCAAAATTTACACCTACAAATAACCTATAGTTAAAAAACGATGAAATTGTTGGACATAGTATGACTGGCTTAATTAATTACAGACTCATTTATTATTTATACTGGAATCTACAAGACTGTACTTCCCCACCTGAACAATTTAAAATAACTTGACATTACGTAATATTCACGCCATCGAGCTAGATGAACAATCGATACACGGTTAACCTGTGGCGTCACGCTATCTATCCATGGACGGACTAACCAATCGAGAAGCAGCGCGAGTCTCCAAAAGCGAGCCACGACATGTGGACAGCTCTCTGTAAAACTCGTCCGAGGAGTCAACATCAAATCTGATTTAGTACTCTCATCATTCGGCAAGCACGCTGACGACTTCCCCTTCAATTTGTACCAGGAGACAGCTGAGGGAATTATTTCAATCTGAAGATTATCTCGTGAGGGCATCGGCACGCCGTTGAATTGTCACGTGATAAGCGGTCAGCAATTCAACCTCAACTGCACATCAACTCAAAACCATCAACTCGACATCGACCCCACGCCATCCAAGCTGAATCTTTGAAGTAACAGATCGTCTCACATCGTGTATCGCCTGAACTTCAGTTTTGTAGTCTTTCATTATTTTCAACTTTCATGTTTCATGACATTAAGTTGTTTGTTGGCAGTCGAGTGTTCCACCACACCTCATCTACCTTCCTCATTCTCGGTATATTGTCTGTACAATCCTCAAAAAGTAACTTATCACAAAATTGGTGGAAGAGGAAAGTATGAGATCAGGAGAAATTGAAAAATGCGACCATTAAACCAATTTTCAAAAAGGAACATTTTATTACTATAATACATACAGACAGTTTTAAATTCTAAGCTCAATGGGGATGACTTTTAGAAATACGGAAATATTTCCTCAATTGGTTCATTAGTAATTATGATTAAATAATAACTCGAAAAAATCAGCACTACCAATTTAAATTATGTAAAAGGTCTTCATGAACCACAAATATATTTCCTTGTAAACTTTATCAAAGTCAGACTGAAGGAAGGTAAGAACTATATCGCAATATATGCAATGAAGCAATATTCAAATATCGCACAAGAAAAATTAAAAAGTTGTGAAATCATTTTCATAACCTTAATCTTGCTCAAGGTATGTCACACGCGAATTTCGTATGTGTATCTATATATTTGTCTATCCAAATCAATTCGGGATTTAAAAACCGTGTAATCTGGAATAGCTAATGACAAAATTTATGTTCATTGTAATAAATAAAAATTACGTAATTTAACAACCTATTTGCTGCTTAACGTGTGACCGAAATCTTGCTCCAATGAGAATAGTATCACCCCATTCTTGACAGCAGACTGATAATTCCATTGAACCCACCAGTTTTGTGCGTGAAAAGCAATGTGCACGGATTTCTCTATTAATTCCAGACTGCTCTTCGAATGCTGTTACTGCCGGATCATATCCGAGAAAGAGCTATAAAACTTGTATCCCTGATACGTTTTATAACTCTTTGACGTAGATAATGTTACGTTAAAATTAAAAATTAAATGTCAGGTTACAATCAAGGCTAATTGTGCAGTTTCTGACACACGTGTTAGGAAGGGTTTTGAAAATTTAATAATTAAGGTAAAGCGCTTATATAACGATAGTGTTAATCATGAGACCCCACCAACGTCAGTCCATTTGAAAGGTATTATCTATTTCTATTGGTCGGAAGGAAACTATCAACTGTGGCTAACAAGGTTATTTACATTAGTTATATCTGACATCTTAACTTGGTAATGCCTAGATTTTTTTTCTTCAAAATTGCATATGTTATATATTACATGACAATATTTCGGTCACATGTTGGGGAGCAGGAAAAAAGTTGTTAAATTATGTAATTATCTATTACATAAATAACGTAAATTTTGTCACTAGCTATTCCTGATTTCAGGGATTTAAATCTTGAGTTATTTTGACAAAAGTAAATATATAGACATGCCTACAAAATTAGCGTGTAACACGCCTTGAGCAAAAATATTTTGAGATGATTAGATTAACTCTCGGTCGGACCAGAACTTTTAGCACAGCTATGTAGAAAATCTGAAATAGTCTTTAAACACAAGATCCCATTAAAGGAAGCTATTTAAGAGCAACTTTTAGTTTAGCAACGTTTAGTTTTAGACCAATTTTTAGTTTATTGTCTCACATTGTATACTCACCGGAATGTACATTGTAGAGACAGGTTTGTATTCCTGCAAACACCTTACCAAAGTCAACATTTTCCTTTTTTGACCATGCTCGTTTAGAGGGTAAAGTGGATAGCCACGCTCCATGTCAGTTTCCATTGGCTCTGCCTGCATGCGGAAACATTTCACTTCAGTTACCCCATTTTCAAAAATGCGAGAGGGAAAGTTTAAGGTGTATAAAATAAAATAANATATATATATATTAATACATGGTCAGGCTGCGTAAAGTTTCAGCAAAATTTTTCATTTAAATTATAGAAATATCACAATCATAAATAAATGAGGCCAAACTAACTTTCCTTACACGATAAAACACTGTACCTTGACAACATAAGTTGCGATGATAGCAGTAATAAAAATTTTCACTGGTTCCACCACCACGACGCTCGTACATATCATGAAGAGGATTGTGCTGAACCAAATGTTACTGTTCACAACTGGTGCCAGTGAAAGACTAATCATGATACTTAATCCAGTGAAAGCTAGGATACCAATAACGCATATTAACCTATTAGGAAAAATCATTTGAATTTTTAAAATTTCACTTTACAGGAAGTTTGAAAATATTATTGGAGTACTTTCTCAATATATCTATGAAACATTTTGGCAAAAGTATTGTAAACGTTAAAGAATGTATCTACTTCATGCGTAGTTTCCGGTTATTTAAAAGTCTCTGCTAATATTTTTTATTATCAGGATATTTTCAAATCGATTAAATCCAAAGACTTCATCTTAATCACACAATACCAATGTACAATTATCAGTCACTTCAAAAGAGGTAAAATAAATGAATAAAAAAGTTGTCCCCAGAAGGGTCTTGACAGAAACTGCTTCATTAAAGCTGGAGGCTAGGGAGGTCCAAAATGGAAATTTAGGGAGAAAGTGAATAATTAATTGACTTAAATATATTAAATATAATAAAAGCACTGTCCCGTAGGATCAAAATATACATAGTAAACACTTAATTAAATAGTTTCGAAGACTTCAAAGTTGCCACCAAATGGTGAATGCCCAGTGTAGACTGTTAGACTACTCAAGCCGTAATGATGGGTAAACCGTATCATATCAAAACTTCCGTTTGAAACCGGGCATGGTCGACTAGCATATACATGACTAAAATTCTAACCCAGATATTTCAAATTCCGTTTCTCTTTAGAATAGTTTAAACAATCTTCCCATGATAAATTCCTGGAAATTATAAGTAGGGAGTAGTTATATCGTGTAAAATACGAATATCCAAAACCCCCAACGTTGTTTGAAAGATCGTATAGGTAGACAATTTTTACAACGTGCGAAATTTGCTATTTTTCATGTTTTTTTCGATCTAGCGATCCTAGACAAAAAGTTAAATAAATGAATTATAGGTATTAAGAAAACCTATAAAAGGAGACATTACAAGTACGAATTAAATATTTAAAAAAAACAACTCTTTCATGTTCTTACAGTGATTATTGCAACAAGCAATGATTTATTTTTTTATTAGCTTGAAGATAGATCTAGTGATTACAAAACAAACTACGTATCGTCTACAATCCTTCAAAACAGTTTGAGGTCTTAAATTTTTGTAATTTACTCGATAGAACTACTCCCTACTTCTTTAAACTTCAAGGATATTTTAACTCATTGCTTGGCCTTAATAGTTTTCATGACATTTTCCAAATTTCAATATTTTCCATGTTTTGTGTAAACAATGAAACCAAAACTAAAACTCTTTTGAGGGACCTGAGTAACTATAAGAGTTTAGTTCTTAATATATTTTATTACAATTATGGAGTTTCATACAGCAGAAACTTACAAAATAGCGATGCCTGATAAATATCGTAAAACGCGTTACGCAAAAGTTATTGCATTGTAAATGTAATAACTTTGCTATTGGCTCATGGCGGAAATTTTGCTATTGGTGTGGTTTTCGATTTTATTAATTTTATCATTATGATATATTTCATCATTATGAATTTATCATTATGAAACAGTTAACACCATTTACTTTGTATATCCTCATTTATAAACAATTTGCAAGTCTCTTGATAAAATAAATAAATGCTGCAGTGCATTAGAGAAAAATAACGAGTATTTTACTGTGCCTATACAAAACTTTCAAGCTACATTCCGTTTATTCAAATGTAATTCATACTAATTCCACTTTCCGCACACGAAATAAAGAAACGTAATTTTGTGTTTTTTAGAGAAATTTCCACAAATTACTTAAATTTTCTCGTTGCATGAAGTACCCCTTACAGTAAAGAAAAAAATCTGGAGCATGTGCACCGACAACACGCAGATCCTGCACTAAAAACGAAATATGAGTGATATTGCGTTAAGCCAGTACCGCACTGACGGGTTACTCAAAACCACTTTTTCGATATCATGACGCGTTTGGATGTTTGTGTCAAAATGGATGCTTGTATGTACCAAAATGGATATTTGTGTCAATATTTCGTAATCGAAACATTTCACGAATACAAATCTTTCCTTATGGAGAAAGTAAAAAGAGGTCAAACAATTTGGTTTTCCGATATGCATCGTTTTCTATTGGTCGCAGAGTGAATGTATTTCTTTATTAAATGAGAGTAGTCACCGACCAGATAAAAACGCGAAAAAGCATTCATAAAACCGTCGGTAGAGAGCGCATCTTTGCCCCAATATACAAATCCGAATCTGCGCGCAACTTTCACAAATAACACCTCGATGCACGGCAAAAATACATGAACAAAAATTAACAGAAACAAAATACTAGAAAAAATATGTGAACTCTGTCAAAAATTTCAAGAACAGCCGTCTATACTGGAGAAACGAGGAAGCGACTCTAGCCGTGGGTGCAATATTTCTTAAGATATTGTACGTACAGGACATTTTAAGCACAGCCCACGGTTCTACTCAAGGGGCATTTGAAAGGCAAAAACCTCTTCGCATATTTGTAAATAATTAATACCGTTTTTGTAAATAAATCGCCCTATTGAAATTGAAATATTTCTTAATGGAATCTAGGGTCATCTTCAGTAAGATGCATCTTACTGAAGAAACAGTGTAACTGTGACTTTAATATTCTGGTTCTAATTACTTGTAATGTGTTCGCTTGCTCAAATGTGTGACTTGTTTTTCATTATGTGCTTGATTTAATGTGTATATACTATATTACCGTAGTTATTTTTATGTGTATACTACCTTTTGATGATGTTATTGTGATTTTCATAAGGAGTTCACTTCCCATATATTAACATTGGTAGTTAACTCGATGAATAAGTTTCATGATTCTATACCTAAAGCACTGAAATTTTGTGTGCATAAAAGGATCCATTCAGAGCTGCTATACAGAAGAATTCGTTCAAATTTGTTCAGATATCACATAGTTAAAAAGACTTCAATGTGTGAGATTTTTGTGATTTGTCTCACATGAATTTTATTTGATTTCTTTAATATGGTACTGAGCTCTCTGAAATTTGTATCAGCTGTACATTTATGTAATGGTACTGGTCTCAATTCTTATGCAAATCCACTTATTAGTTGAATTTTGAGGGATTTTTTTCTATATTGTTATTCATTCACGATTCAACCTCTATGTTTTTATGTAATTATGTAACTGATTGTTCTAGCACCTTCATATTCACTAATATTCTTCAACGTTGTATTTAACTCAGACTGAGTCTGTTTTATTCAAGTGAATATAAGAATTTATATGAAGTAAAGTATTGTATATGGGGTTATGGTGACTAAGAGCCACTTCTTTGATGATTTTGAGCTGTGTAACGGGTATGCCTCCCAAATTAAGAACCAACCGACAGGTGAAATCTCACCAGGCAGCATCCACCACTGTTCTTACAGTTTCACCTTTGTTTAATTTTCAATCCAGTAATTTTATGTAAATTTAATCTAGTATGTGTCTTTATAGTTTATGTTCTTTTCATGTCTAATAAATCATTGTGTGAATTTGTGAATTGAAATGAAGCCACTTGTTTAGAACCTGGGTTAATTCCTCATTTAATACATCTCAAACTGGGGTCTGATCCTTCCCGTCTCAAATGTAGCACTCCTTTCTTATGGCACACTGCACATTTCTTCCTGGTTTATCTCGTGGGATATCTTGTCGTCTCCTGATTTCCTCCTTCTAAACCCTTGAACTATGTTTCTAATTTTCATCATTGTTATGTATTAATCTTCAGAGTCAATTTCTTCGCTGTGTTGAATTTCTTTTCCCGCCTTTGTACCGGGTATATTCCATTTAGTATCATCTCTCCCACTGTTTCCCACTTCCAAATAATTCTTTTTGCGCAGTTTGTTTGTTCGTAATTTATACGGCAATTCCCAACAATTTTTCTCTATTTCCTCTTTTGCCAGCTTTTTTTCTTCTATATAATAAATGTCTCGACGAAGCTTATATCTCAATGCTGGAAAATTAGATGTTTGTAAGGGAAAAAATGGATAGATGCATCAAAGATAAGTTCACATAGGTCAATCTCTCTTATACCTACTTACGGGAAGTTGTTAGATGGAATTAAAACTTCAGTACTAACTGGCTTTTAGGTAAAACTCGGTAATATGAGTAGCAATTAGTATAGGTTCAGAAGAGGAAGAACAACCGTAGACACAATTAATACGCTAGTGGATACAGTAACTGTAAAGGAAATACGCTACTGTATTTGCGTATACCCAGACATAACGGAACCTTTGACAATGGGAACTGGACAATTATACTTGAGACATTGAGTAGAAGAAGAATTCCAGTGTATCTATTCATCATATGTTCATACTTTGAAGATAGGAATGTGGTTTGGAATATAGGCTCATCACAGATTGTTCAATAGGTGATGGTTGGGTGTCCACAGAGCTGCCGATCCCTGTATTGAAATATGGTGATGGATAATATACTTTAGGATATAGAAAGAGAGAAAATAGAAAGTCTCGCATATTCTGACAATCTTGTAATAATAGTTAAGGAGGATAGACGTCCGAAATTAGAAACGTGGACACAAGAGGTCTTGAATAAGTGTACGAAGATATGCAAGGACTATGAATTAGATTTATCGGAGGAAAAGACACGTATCAAGTGGTTTGGGCGTACACGAAAGAAACGAAGAAATCCAACAGTACGGTTGAATGGAAAAACAATTCAAATAGTGTCCACGCACAAGTACTTGAGAGTAGCGCTAGATGAGAAACTTCTCTTTGAAGAACATCTAAAGTATGTCCAGCAAAAAGTAAAATCAATTTATTTCAGCTTATTGCAGATTGCGCTTCAGAGATATAATATGCGAAAACGAGACCTTCTAACTAGTATGTCGAGGCAGTACGACCAGTGACCTATGGTTGTGAAACATGAGGACACCCGATAATAAATATTAAATATAAGAAAAAGATAAGATCAACAGAGAGAATATGTCTTCTAAAAGCGGCGCAAATATTTTGGAGGGAATGGAAAGAAGATAACGAAAGACCTGAAGGATGCAACTTGGAAACTGACGAATGAGCTAATAAAGGAATGGCATATCCGTTGTGACATCACGGATAAAGATCGAGGCATGTATCGGTACATAGATGACGTACAGTTTGCAAGATACGAGAGAAAATTGTTCTGGCAAGTAAGATGTTAATGGAATTTATGTCTTGTCATGAAGACTTTAAAAATTACATGAAACGAATAAGAAAGATAGAAGATGAGACTTGTGAATTTGGGGAAGGGTACGAAACATCAGATCATGTCACATAGGATTGTTAGAGGTTTGGGGCAGAGAGAGCAAGTTACATTAAAGAACATAAGATATACACCGTTAATACAAACGATATGAGATAGCAAATAGAAACTTCAGAAAAATACCTTTTGCTAGAGGAATTGAGGAACAATGTAGGTGTGTTCCGGAAACATATGGGTATACATCGTGGACGTATAGCACCGTGGACCAGAAGCAGAAGAAGAAAAGGGATTACGAAAGTAGAAGTACAGACAAAAATCAAAAACATCACAGCAAAATTCTGCTGACAGACCTCAATGCACAAATTGGCAAAGAAAAGAAATTCATGGACATTGTAGGACTCTACCCTGCTCCACAAAAGAACTAATAAAAATAGAGAAAGATTAATTGGTTTCTGCGAGAATTTCAATCTAAAACTAATGTCGACTCATTTCTTGGCGCACCATCGCAAGAAAATGACATGGAGATCCCCGAACGCACATTTAGGAGAATTTCAACTAGACCATGTGGCCATTTCCAAGAAAAACCTGAAAGAAATTCTGAATGTTAAAGTCAAAAAGGGAATTATTGACTCCGACCACCACCTATCTCTTATAAAAGTGAAGAGTCAAACCAACAGGCACAAACCCAAAACAATCATAAATCCGTGAATTGATCCGGAATTTCTTAAACAAAACTCGGACACTTTCCTGGCAAATATTCCCAAAAAATCTCCTTATAACTGAGTAGAACTCAAAGAGGGACTCCTGAAAGCCTCTCGAAACATCAACATACCCCCCAGGAAACGCAAAGATGAAGAGGTCATTCCCATAATCTGCTATGAGAATGATACCTCGTGGAATGTCCAATAACTTGGCGATGATTCCCGACACACTGCTTGAAAGGAATATTAAGGAAATAGCTCTCCTTGGAACTGCATACATACTAAGGAAGGTGTTGTAAAATTACTCCGCAACATATTTCCTCCTCAGAGAGCTGGCTGCTCTCTGGAGAAAATATGAAAAATAACCGGTTTCTACATCATTTGTGCTGTGCAAGAAGGGATAATAATAATAATAATAAGACCGTAGTGTTATTTCTATGAATAATTACTTATACTGAAATGGGGACATTTAGCGAAGAAAAACATTGCTTTGAAACAATAATATATTTCAAGAAAACAAATTTTATGGCTTCTTTTTTGGGATTTTTTTAAATGTCGTGTTAGACCTTAAAACGAACCTGAGAGGTTAGCGATGCAGGTTCGGTTTCTGTTGAATGGAAATACTATGTAAAATTTCTAGTGGAAACTACACCTCTCCTCAAGAATAGATGACCCTTCAATTCAAGATCACATTCCGTTTTCTATAATTTTTACGAACCCAATATTTGTACTATCTATGAAAAATGTTTGATTGAGAATTTTCGAATAAGTCATTGAAAATAACTTTCAAGAAAACTTCCATGTTTGATAGCCAACGAAAGAAATATTCAGAATATATTTAGAAAAGAAGGGATAAAATGGAAAGTGCTATGAGAAATAGATTGCATCTTGAAAGCAGAAAATTCGGTTAATCCATAACCTGTGGTATTATCAATTTCCTTGTCCCGTAGGAATAGGAAGTTAGATGAGGGAGAACAAAATGTTTTTAGTCAAATAAAAATATCCGAGGCCTGGGAGGCAAAGGAGTGGATAGAATTTTCATGTAACAACTCNATATATATATTGTATAATTCTTAGTTTCATGAGGTGAAAACGGAATAAATATTTTATTTCATGAAAACCCCCTTATCACCGCCACTGGGCAAGAATTGACTATATCTTTGGCAAGATTGCAATAAAAAATTTGAAAAACTAATTGATAGAGTTAGGATCTGTTATAAAAATTCACTGTTCAGTAGCGTTACACCAGCTCTATCCTGACATTATCATTCTATAAGTGACTTTATCCATAGGTGTCACAACAAACTTTCCATTTTATCCCTTCTTTTCTAAATATATTCACACTTAACTCATAAATATTATGAGAACCAATGGCGTAACTATACCGCTGAAGTCCGTGGCAAATACATCGGATGGAGCCCTCCCTCAATGTAAAGAAGCTCAACACACGTTGAAGTTTCTTTTCAATAAATCACTGCGTAAAGTACATACAAAACACTATTATGATTGTGTGTATTTTTCTTTGATTTTCTAGTAACTTTTAATGTAAAGAGCGTATTGGATTGAAATAAATTTTATTTTTACTCAAAATGTTAATTATTAAAATTCTTTTTTTCGGATTTTCTGTTCAGCAAAAGTGTTAATAACATCATCAAAGTTCAAATTTCAGGCCGTGGAATGTTCGATGGATAAAATAGCGAAGTTGCATAACCTTTCTTGTCACATGGAATTTCTGAAATAAGTTTTATCAATTTTAATTTTGAAAAAGATCGCTCGGCACTAGCCGTAATCACAGGAATGGTTGCAAATAACATAAATGCTGTGTATACTTCAGGAAGGCTTGACGACATAAAATGATTCTTTATTAATGATAAGTCCGCAAGTTCTCTCATAGAAGATGACTTTTCTATTTCATTTCTAAAAGTGGATCTATAACTGAAGATTTCCTTGAGAAATGAGACATGTCTTTTCTATATAAATCAACAAATTGTAAAGTCTTTTCCAATAAATCAGCATCATTTAAATTTTGCAAAGTGGCAGATTGCAAGACATTGAAATTGCAAACAATTTCATTCATTCCCAGGAAACGCGATCTCAGTTGATTAATGACGATGTCCAATACACGATAGAATACATTCACTTTAAAAAAGCTTTCGGGATCCTGGAGACGTTCATCCTCGCAAATTTCATCAAAATGGCGTTTCACCTTCCTCTGACGAGTTTCAGAAAATTCAGGGTTGATAGACCATTTTTCTGTTACACTATTTGCTTGCGTTTTTAAATCTCCAAATTCATGTTGATACTTTCCAAGTTCTTCCAGACAGACTTGCAAACGCTTGGAGATATTTGAAAGAGCGATGGCTTTAGACCGAAGTGCGTTAGAGGCCGCGTCGATGGTCTGTAAAATTTTGCAATGGAAAACCAGTAACATAATAAAAGTTGTAGTTTTCGACCTTCTTCCTCAATGAAATAGCTTCATCTCTCTCATTTGCTTTGGACTTTAAAAGAATTGTTTTTGTTAGCGCTTTTTGAATTTCAACATACTGAAATTTTAAAGTAAAAATGGCTTCAAAACGTCTTGCCCATCTAGTTGGATTCAATGTTTTTAATGTTACCGAAGTCAAAGACTCCCCTTCTTTATTAGATATAAAACTTGATAATATATTCTATCTTTTGCTACTATGCCCAAAAAAATGATAAATTTGTTCAATGGTTTCAAAGATGTTTTTTTTCTATAACCTCTTTTACTGCATCATTAACTACCAAATTTAAATTATGAGCAGCACAAGGGACATACATCGCATTTGTCTCGATGAGTTTTTGAACTCCACCATGAGTGTCTTTCCTGTTATTAGCTCCGTCATATCCTTGTCTACGACACTTATTCAGAGGAATATTTTGTCATTTATGGATTTTATAATTTTATTGGATATTGCTAAGGCAGTTTGATCCTTAAATTCATGAAATCCTAAAAGTTACCCTATAATTACGAGCGCCGTTGGAGTTCCATTTCATCTTTCTCGATCATACATTAAAAGTCAAGTTCACACAATTGATGTGTTTTCAAAATATCATGAGTCGTATAAAATATAATGGAGTAAAAGGGTGCGTTTATTTATTATTTACCAGTACGTTTTCCACTTTTTGAACCAAAACAGCAATGAGCTCATTTTGTATTTTTGGACCCTTTGGTGTACTCAATAATTCTTTTAAAGCAGGATAATATTTCACTAATAACTCATCAATTCTATAAAAAAATCCTCTTGAACTTCAATCATTGCTGTATGTCTTTTCTCTATGGCCACGAAAAGCTAAATTACAGGTTGAAAGTGTAAGAGTAATATCAAGGAGTTTTGTGAGTACTTGGCGCCAAAAAGATTTTTCTTTCTTGATTATGGACTCTTGCTCTTCATCTAGTGTTCCAAGTAACCTCCATTGTTGATATAAAAGACCTGAATCGAAATAAGTTTTCGATGTCTCGTATCTTTCTATCGCTTCTGCCATATGCTTCCAATCGTCATAGCCTTCTATCCAAATATTTTGTATATTTTTAGATGACCTATTCGCGAATAACCTGCATGGTTCACAATATACCTTTTGAAGCAATAAAGAATATGTCAGCCATGTACGTTCTTGTTTTACGCCAGACTTAATAATATATTTTTCTACAACATAACATTATTATAAACAACATAATATTTTTCTAAGAAAGATCTGTTGTCAATGTCTTTTAAGAAGGGGCCTTTAGGTTTACTGTGTCCGTTTTCAATTGATCCGTTTCACTTGATCATTTAGTTGTTTTTTTTTAATTACCTTTATCAGTAACATTTGGAACATATGTAATTTTTTCCACATCAAAAAATCATTCACTTTTTGCCAGTATCTGGTTGTGGTTGCTCTGGGTCTAAATATTCACTGTTGTCGGGCTCTGCACTTCTAGTCACATCAATTGTTTCATTTCCGCCGCACTGTTCATTTAATTCTTCGTCAATAATATCTTCATTCCTAAAGTACTGACTTATTTTAGGCAACTTTTTGTTTTTCTTTAGACTTCTTCTTTCACTCACACTCCACACTACTTCCTAGAACTAGATATATTGTTATCTAATTTCCACAATTAACTAATTAACTTTGTGACTGATCGTGGACCCTATAAAACAAAAATCGATGATAACGAAAAAAATTAATGCCCAAAAACAACCAATTCTCTTAACAATCAAATGATGTATGCGATGCGTAGTAGAGAATTTCTTATACTTACAAATTAGAGGCATTTTCCTCTCGTGACCCCGGTAGTGAGTACGCACCACGAAAGAAGTCCCGCGGCGAAAATATGAACTATCAAAAAAATATAGACAAAACATTTCTTCCATAGCTTACAGTGTTGCTACAGCGCCGCGTCTACAAAAGGCGAGGGTTTTATTACTACGTTACGGACGCGTTCTAAAACACCACCTAACAACTAGTAAACATTAATTTTAAAACTTCTTATTTTGTATTTTTTCTCATTGCCAGTTCTTTGTGACACGTTAGTGACGGTTTGTTACAAACGTTAAAAGTTTGGTCACTTATTAGTTTTTTTTAAATTAATTTGTTCATTAAGATTTCCGAGTAGCCAGCACTTTTAATTTTTGTACACTAAATAAATAGTTTTTGGTATGGTATTGATAGGTTCTGACTCTCTGGACACCGCGGTCATATGGGTCTCAAACCCAAATCTGAGAGTGGAAAACCATGTCCAAGGAAACGGCTATGTTTGGGTTAAGACCGGCGACATAACTTATGTCAGCTGTTATTTTTTCCCCTAACGACCGTATGAAAACCTTTAGAAAAAAGCAACGAAACATGGAGGATTGCCTCATTGAAATCGAGGGAAGACTTGTGGTAGCCGGAGACTTTAACTCAAAGCTTCGGAATCGGGCATGCCGTTCACCGACAGCAGAGGGAAGAAGTTCCTTGATATGGCAGCGAGGTTTGGTCTCATCGTCATAATTGAGGGAAACACAACGACATTTCGACGTGTCGGAAACAAAGAAACCATACCTGATGTCACTTTCGCCAAAAACAACACAGTCGGAAGGATTGTTGAGTGGGTCATGGAAGAATATACTGGCAGCGATCACCAGTACATTACATTTTGGGTGGAAAACCAGACACCACTCAGGATAGCTCCCCCACCCCATCGATTTCGATGGAATACAAGCAAAATGGATGATAAAATGTTCATTGACGGCGGAATTGACCCAACGGGAATATGCCTACTGGTGGACATATGACATTACAAACATCCGCAGAAAATGTCTCCTGTCTCGTAGGAAGGCCTAACGAGGAATGCAGAAACCGAACTCCGACATATTAAATCAAGAATACCTAAATAATAAAATTAAGCATACGCGATACAATTAAGAAGAGCAAAAGAGAAAAGTGGGCGCAATTATACGAGAAGGTAAACTCAGACCCATGAGGAATGGGACATCAAATATTAAGTCGGAAACTCGGGAAACTAGCCCCCACAAGCACTAGCACCGCGGAACAAATGAAGACGATAGTAGACAATTTGTTTCCCGACCACACAGTCAGGGAAGAACATGAGGCCCCAACGCCCATCAGTATACGAAGGGGGAACTCGAAAAGGCTGCAAAAACACTGAGAAACAAAACAGCTGTCTGACGGCTGGTGTCTTTCCGAATATTTTGAAGAGGCAGCAGCTGGTGCTCATAGATAAGAGTAAACCGAACCCGAGCTCATATATACCGCTATGCATGCTGGACACCTCTGGGAAACTTCTGGAAAAACTGATCAAGCCGAGATTACAGGCTGCTATTCATAGAGCCGGAGGTTTATCGCCTCACCAACACGGGTTTTGACCAAGCTATTCCACAATACACGCAGTGGAGAAAGTCGTAAACATTGCCAAAAGCACAGAGATAGGGAACCACAGAACCCGTCTAATTGCATACTCGTCACCGTAGACGTTAAAAATGTTCTGCCAGATGGATTGAAATGCTCTTTGCGTTGAAGGAGGAGTTTAAGATACCGGAGTATTTACTCCATATCTTGGGTGACTATCTAAAAGATCGTATACTGCTGTACAACACCGAAGAAGGCACCAATACTAAAAAGATAACGTCTAGTGCAGCGCAGGGTTCAATTCTGGGACCGGATCTGTGGAACGTGTCCTATAACAGCATACTAAACACTGACATGCCCGACGGGACAAATATGATAGGGTTCGCGGATGATGTCGCAGTCACAGTAGTAGGAAGGACCTTGACGTATTGCAAAACAGACTAAACCAAGCGATGAGACGAATCCTTTTCTGGAAGACACGCCATGGACTTCAGCTGGCAACTGTGGATTCCCACAATTGTGAGCATTAGTGTGGGCGATGAAAGAATAGAAGCCAAGGAGGCAGTTAAGTATCTTGGAGTAGTCCTGGACAGAAAACTATCGTTCTGGAAGCACATTAAACGTCCAAACGGCTGCGTCCGTACCTTCGGCTCTCAGTAGACTTATGGCTAACATAGGAGGTCCAACGCCGTGTAAAAGGAAACTTCTTATAAATACGACTCACAGCATCCTCCTTTATGGAGCTGAAATATCGGCCGACGCAATGGATATTGCGATCCACCGAAGAAGCATAAGATCCATCCAGCGGAAAGCTTAATTGCGGATAGCTTCATGCTATCGGACTGTGTCCGAAGCAGTACTCCTTGTAGTCACCGGAACTACCCCTATAGATCTTGTGACTTAGGAAAAGAAAAGGATTTTCAATCGAAACCCTGACATATCCAGGTCTACTGCCGCATAAATGCTAGAAAAGATACACTCCACCAATGGCAGAGTGAGTGGGAAAATGACCCAAGGGGCAGATGGTCTGCGATACTCATCCCAAAAGTGGAGGAGTGGACCTCAAGAAAGCACCTGTGAAGTGGATTTTTACGTGACGTAGATGCTCACAGGACACGGTTGCTTCAGATCGTACCTGTCTCAAATGGGCAAAAACCCCGAACCTAGTTTTCGGTATTGTCAATACGGGAAAGATGATGCCGAGCATACGGTGTTCCACTGTCCCAGATGAAACCAAGAGAAAGAGAACTTGGAGAAAATAATTTGGCCTCTAAGACCCGAATATATAGTAAAGAAAATGTTACAGGATGAAGAAACATGGAAAACTATATCTACGTTTGTTCACACAATTCTAAGGAAGAAAAGATCCGAAATGGTAGAATAACCATATCAAGGACTATGATCGAAAGCAATGAACCACTCCCTCTGAAGTAATGGAATAGCGGTCCCAGAGTGGAGATTATGGAGTGAAGAAGAAGGGTTTGGTGGTTATAATGGATGAGAGTCCCATTCATTCGGGGTTAATTTCTTTTACCCCTAGTGTCCATAGTGGATTTCCAGTTTCCCGTTGAGAACCAAAACAAAAAACTACTATTACTATCTTCTTTTTTTTTTCTTTTCTTTTTGGTAAAGGCAAACAGCTTTCATGAAAAACCCTGGAATTTCCATTTGCCAGTTCTGAATGACTTCTGGGTGCTTTTACACAATTTAGGGGTACAGAAAACCCATCTTGCTAGACATTAGCCTGTAACAATCAGATATTTTTCTTGAACATTTGACAAAAATTTAATGAAACAATTTATCTAACTTCCAACTAACCTATACCTTGCAATGAATAATTATGCTTCATGTGAAGTTCTTAATCCTTTCAGTTTTCAAGGTCATGGGTAATAAACATTCACACCAAACATTATTTCAATATATTAGTGTGATACCATTAAGACTAGATGTTTAATGAAAAATGTAGTTCTGAAACTTTGCAAAATTTCTGAATAATTAGGATGTAAGCGTTATACATCTATGTTTAATGAGTTGCATATCCAGAAAGTAGGCTACTTTATTATTTTTCTTTACATATATTTAATTTTTATTAAATAATTAGTCATTCAAAGTATCAAACTATGATTGAAACTATGTTTTATGGTCAACTATTCTGCTATGTAAAACCCAATGTCTGTAGTCTTTTTAGTTTTCACAATCATAGGTAAGAAATATACTCACAAAATCTTATTTTTATATATTAGTAAGATAAGAAGTATTCTGTTAATTTATTGGAGTTATGGAACATATTTGTGTGGACAGAATGCCATATTGTTGACCATATTTTATTTTCTGTCAAAGGTTTTCATTCCAAGACATTCTTACAATTAGATGATTTAATTTTGAATATTTTGTATGCAGAGCAAACTTTAACTGTATAAATATGGCCTCTTTTTATGATAATAAGAGTTAGAGCTGAGCATGCTAAAAGTTATCTCACTACTTTAAAGAGTCAGTCAGGACAATGTACCAAACATTCTCACCCAGCTTTACTGACTGAAAAGTGAAATATCAAAAATTCCTGAAACCAGTTTTTATGTTTGATTTAATAATATTTGCATTCAAAAACCAAAATGGTATCTCAATTAGATCATGCAATAATAAACCATGACATTAATGGGGAAAAAAATATAATAAGCCATTAGTGTGAATGACAAAAACATGAAAACATCTTCTACCCCTTTGCATCCATCAAAAATGAAATATTACAAAACACAAGAAAAATTAAAGATATTTGAGTAATAATGTTTACAAACAGAGACCAAGGAAAAATCTCAATTACTTCATAAGATAGACACTGTCATTACACCAATGTGTGCCATAACTGTAAATACATAAATAAGCATAACACTCTTCATTCTGTAGTAAGAAGAAGAATGTATGGAATTGAAAAAGAATGAAAATATAATTACCTAAAATTATAACAAAATAAATGTAATTTTATACCTCCTCTGCTTGAAACAGTGAGATGAGTGTGTCTCTCAAGCTCCGATCATGATAAAAATATTCAGCCCCAGTGCAGAGTTAAATAGAGTTCAATCAAATCCGTGAAAAAAACATACTCAGAATAAATAATTTTCTACCAATCTAAACATGAGAAATGCTAAAGATGGAAAATGTCATTTTCCCTCAAATTTCTTAAATGGGTATAATATTTTAACTATATTAAATCTTTAATTCCTGTTTTTGTGTGAAGCATAAAAAACCTTTTCTTGTTGCACTTTTAAATGAAAATTACCAGTTTTGGACAAGATGCACCCTTGTCTAGTATTGGTCCTTTTTAAAATGCATGGAACTAGTTTTGGCCAAAGAGCAACAGTCAAAACTAGTTTGGGGTGTTTTAAAAATGCACAAGAACTAGATCTGGCAAAAACACATCAAATAAAACTATTGGGTTGTTTCTTTCATCCAATGGCTGAATTCAGGTTTTGTGCATAACAAATACACGGAACAGAAAGTATTCCAATTTTTGGGATATCAATCAGTAAAGAAGTTATAAAAAAATAATGAAGTGCTACAAATTTTCGTGGAAGCTCATATTTTTTGTTCTTTAAGAGATATGACAGTGCTAAAAATAATGTCATGAATGCCTTCTTGATATCTAAAATTTACCTCCAAAATGAGTCACTATCAAAATTATTCAAGAAATATAAGATATAAAAAGCTTATAGCTGGCCACATATGAGAAATTGAAATCTTTATATTTCCATCATCTTCTAGAATTTTTCCTATGTCTACAAAACTCTGAATAAATGTTTTATCATGTCATTATATTTCAATAAAATACTTATTTATCATTTCAAAAAAAAACTATTGACAAAGAATTTCATTCTGCATGAGTTTCAGATATTTAATAATTGCTTCTTTTGAAAACTCAATGTTTTGATCTCAAAAAGGAAAATTGTTAAGAACAAATATGTTTGTCTGCATTTACTCACCAACCAAGAATTCTAAAGATGCGAGACAAGTAGAAATAGTCTGAATGGTAGTGAAGCTTTCCTTTCTTTTTCTTTTTTCCTTTGTGTTCTTTGCATGTTTCCTTCATCTTCCATAAATTTGTCACTCTTTTCTGAAAAGGCATATGAGACTCACATAAGGGATTCGTAGGCAACATGTAGAAGAATATCTTCCAAAAACCAATGATTCTCTTCGCTTTTTCAGCATCAAAATAGTAAAAGTTACGTGGATTTATATCCTCAACAGTAGGAACTTTAAATTTTATTAGCCGCAACGATATTGGAGATGATTTCCTATAACAAAATTATTTGTTTTCCTGAAATTACCAAATAATCATAGCATAGAGAAGACAAGATCAAGAAAATAACAAAACTAATATGAAATTAAAGAACAAAATATAAATCTGAAGGAATTAACTTAAGAGTAGTAAAAAATTGAAAGACTGAAAATAACACACAGAATCTTAAATAGCAGTTAACCACACCATGAGAAAAGAGATTAATGAAGTTACATTGAACGGGAGATGAGACCGGAAATCCAGCCTGGGACCTCCAGTTTTATATGCCTACTGATTGAAAAATATCATTTTCAAACAAAGGCACCATAAAAACTCAAATTCTTAGTCCTAAAAACGATTTGCACACTACAAATATCATAAATCTATCTCAAATATGATGATGCAATAATACTTTCTTGGCTGAATTCTGTCTTTCTTGTTAAAAAAAGTATAATGACATTTTCTGTCTCTCTGCTCACAAAATTGTTTAATAAATCTCTTTCTAAAAGACAGTTTCTGGAGACGTGGAAAGAAACATTTTAAAAAAGTGATGTATCTGATATAAATAATTACAGGTTAATAAATAAGTTAAAAATACTTAATTGGAAATATTGAAACTGAATATGGTATTGATGCTATTTACACTGATTTTAGTTGGCATTTGATGTGGCAAACATTGAGCTACTTATTTGTAAGTTGCAAGCATGTGGAGTTCATAGTACCATTATGAAATGGATGTAATCATTTTTGTTAAATAGATAGCAGATTGTAAAGGTAAATGGCTTTTTTAAAATGATGATTTGATGTCAAATCTGATGTTGGGCAAGGCTCTCACCTTGGCCCACTTTTGTTCTATCTCTTTTTTTTTTAATTATTTAAAAAGGGTTATTCTGTGCAGCGAAATTTAATTTTTTATCTACGATAACGAGATGTTAAGCTTTAAGTTAAGTTATTTGTGATAATGATAAGGTACTCTTACAGTGTGATTTGGACTCCTCCTTATGGATGCTGTTATTTGAATGACAGATAAATGCTTTCATATTAGTTTCAATAAGATTAGACATAAATCAAATAATCATTTATATACATTTGGTATTGCAGTAATGGAATCTGTATTAGAAATAAAAGACCTTGATGTTTATTTTGATGATAAGTTGATCTTTCTAAGACACCTTAAATATAGACTCTAGAAAGAAAAGACTAGAAATATTTCATTAAGTGATTCATTAGACAATTTAGATACATCAGTATTTTCAGGATTTTGTATTATTCATTTATATATTCATCGGCATCATATTGTGCAATTACGGAGACCATTTGTATAATATAGAGAAAGACAGTTGGAGAGTAAGATTAATCATGTAGATTTATATAATATAATCTATATAATATAATATAATTTATATAATTGTTAGTAGGTGGACTGGTTAGCTGGGTTTACTAACAACTTGGCCCACATGGAGGGGTTAGTAGAACTAGTTAGTAATAGAGTTATTGATCCTAGGAGGAGCTGGATAGAGGAAGGGAGGTTTGCTTTTTAGTAGTCACAGCTATATGAACTAGGAAATTCATGTGAAAAGCTACAAGTTCTCTCTGGCCCCCTCAGGAATCGAACCAGGGATGACTTGGTGATGAGCAACAACACTACCACCCGAGCCACGGGAGGGACCTCTCTTAAGATATGTTGTGCTTAGAGTAAGCAACCAATATACTGAACTGACCATAATTATTCTTGGTCAAAAGTTGCTTAGTAATAAGCAATAGTAAGGGATAAAGTAGTGTATGCTTTTAAAATTTGAAGGAACATGGTCTATTGTAATAATCTAATTGAGAATTTGATTTTCATGTACCTTTTAGAGTTTTGCACTTGTCAAACTATTGTAATATTTACAACAAACTATTTGATGTATATGCTGATTTGTACTCTCGTGTAAGATCTAAGGTAAAAGAGTTGCTTTGTTACGAATGCTGATGAGCATATTAGGTTCTGAGAGATTAGGATATATGTCCTAGTCAAGCTATCCTTTGTGCTTTGATGCTTCTTACTACTTTCCTTGATTTTACAATAGCATTTGACTCAAAATTTTACATTCTTTTCCAGAACCCATTTGATAGGCATGTAGCACCATATATTTGGCACAGTATCTTTCTTTGAAATACTATATAACAATCATCAAGCCAATGTTAATGTATTACTGTGAAACATGGTTCTTAAAGGAAAACATCAAATGCAAAATATTAGAATCAATTTGTATTTTACTTCTAAATTGACAATTATAAGCAAAATATATTTTATTTGCCATAGATATTTGCTTTTTAATTTCTCCTTCAAATGAGTTATTAGTATTCACCATTACACCAGGTCCCTTAAGTTGGGGAATAAACTTATACTTTAATGTTGAACAACATTAAAGATAATATTAATATTTAAAACTATTATATTGCTATTTTGTTGCACAGAAAAAAATTTCTATGTTTATTTTGTTTATAATATTTGTTTTTTAAGTCTTAGACTAAAGCTTGATTACACACCTAAAATTATACAATTATGGGTTTAAATTATTCACAATATCTCTAATATTTTATTGCTTCATTAAAAATTTTGTTGCTCTACGTTTTCAATTCTGTTTATTTTGCTCCTACAGCACAAGCATAAAGTAATATCATGACACTGGAAAACTTATACTGAACAATGCGATATTGATAAAAATTAGTATCTTTCTGCAATTTTAAATGATTCAGTACAACAATAAGTATTTTATTAGCAGTTATCTTTTAATACTACTATAGATTTGATTGCAATTGATATTCATCCATATATATATAGAAGGTTTTAAAAAAAATGTATTTGAATGACACAATAACTAATGGGCATTACTATTCATCTACATTATTTATAGTTAGTTTAATATAGTTATTGAACTGATGAGGTAAGGTAGTTATTGTATTTTTCAATACTTAGAAAAGTTGATTTTATATTGCCAAAATATGAATTTTCTTCTGCCTGTTTTGGGAACCCTTTTGGGAAAGTTAGTCATATGTGTTCTTTTATTTCTTCTGGTCTTGAATATACTGATAGTCAGTCTTTTGTAAGTTATGTTCCTATTAAACATAGAAATAATTTCAGATGCTTTAGAATGTAAAAGGTGATAACAATTCTTGTTGATAATTACGCATTGAGAAAATTTTTGGTGGAGATATAAATTTTTTAATTCCAATGCTAAAAATCTGATGTCCCATGTTTTCTTAAATTTTTTAATTGTTTGATCAATAATAAGTCAAACATAATAAAATTAGGATTTTGAGAAATAAATGTTGACTAACAATTTTAGAAAATAAGTGCTGAAATTTGTTAGAAAAAAAATGGGTCATTTATCAAAATCTCATTACTCAACTAATAAAAGCACATACACTAAAACTTTGGAATTTAATAGATTTAAAATATGATGCAGAATTGTACCATCACTATTTCTGAGACAATGTTTATTAAATCTATTTTCAATGATGATACAAATATTAATTATTTACAGAGCATACAATTTTAAGGGTAGGTTAAATGACATTTTCAACAACTCTTCATGCTTACCCTTAAAATCATGTTAATGTCTTTTATCGTAAGTAAAAACTCCAGTTAATACTTTTCTCGATGAACATCTTTAAAAATGCATTTGGTTTTCTTAAGTGTGCTAAGTACTGTTTCAATAAACCAAAAATTCAAGTTTCACATAAAATATATTTAACATTATTCATAAAACACAATTTTTTTAAAATATTGATACAGAAATATAACAAGTTTTGTTTCATCAAATATGAATAAAATTATTTCTTAATTAGCATTAAATTATAGACTATTTTTTAAATTTATCACAATGTCAGGGTGCTGACTTTATTGACATATAAACTGCAAATGTTTAAAAATTATAGAAGTCATTGTTCAATGATTATTGCAAACATATTCCAATAAATTTAGTTAATCAATTTATTTTACTACTAGCTGATTACCTAGAATTGCCCATGATTTTTCTTAGACCATTCTTTTTTTACACGGAAAAACACATGGAAAAACTGTATTATAAGATCAAAATAATTTTGCTTACAGGATTTTGAAATTATATGTTCAGCATCCTAATTTGACATATTCATAATAATACAAATTTAATACAAAACTTTGTGTTTCATTGAGAATCATTTTGAGTTTTACCTCCTGCAGCAAAAATAAATAAATCCTTAGATGAATCTACAGCAATAAATTTAATTTTTGCGGCAACAAAAGAGCAATTAAACAGCTTTAAATATTAGTTGAGTCATTAATGTAGTGTTCTTTTCTCATATTTCACCTTTCTTTCTAACCACTGTTGTTTCTTTTTCCTATAGAATATCTTCCTGTAAGTCTTCTCAAAGATCTTATATTCTCTATCATCTTTATTTTGTTTTTACTTACTAATACATGACTTGTTTTATGACATTCTTATTGGGGGAAATCTAAGAACCCTCATGGATCTTTTTATGCTGAAAGTTTGTGCTGGATACTTTCATGTTACTTTTGATTGTAAACTTGGTCATCAGATCCCTATTATCATTAGTCTCATTATGTAATGAAAACTTTCCTACCATTTCTTCATATCTTTTCTCTTTTCTATTGCATTGAAGTCACTATATTACTAGTATATCATGATTAGGTGTTGTATCAATATGTTTCTAAAGATCTTCATAAATAAACTTTGTCAAAAAAGCAGTTGCAAACTGCGTATGACCACATGGTGGGGCAATAAACATAGAATATATCCATAATTTCATTGTCCTTTTTCTCTGTAGGATCATGAATGTTGATGTTTATATTGCAAAATTTGCCTTTTACACATTCTTTCATTTACTGCTTCAAATCCTAGTATACTCTTTTCCAGATCTTTCATTACCATGAAGCTGTACCTAATTGTCCTGTTTGTTCTTCATTACAACTGTAGTACAGTATGTATTCTTCTTTAGTTATTTTTCCCTGACCTTTCTACCTATTTTGTGTAATGCAACAACTTTCATACTAGTTTTCTGAATTTCATTGGTGGGTTCATGCATCCTTCCAATTTGCAGCAGTACCTGGAAGTTCCATGCACCAATTGCCAAAATCACATTCTTATTCCTTTTAAGATGCCTAGATCTTTGTAATGATCCATTAACTGTTTTCCTTTGTTTAGCTTTTTTAGCAGGGCAGATCTTTGTATAGATAGGGTGCTGACCTAGGTTCAACCTTTCATCACTATTTGGGTTTAGGGTTTGAATTTGGGGGTGTCTCCCCTAGAAGAATTGGCTTCTCTGCACCTTAAGGGTTTCTTCTACTCTCGGTTTTCTGTCATGGTTTTCCTTCCCTTGGCTACACCATGCCTAAGAGCACCTCCTGCCCTATTATATTATTATTGCTGTTAACCCATTTCCGAGTATACATTAATTACACATACATTAAATACTCAATTACGTATACATTCATTGCATACACATCACATTACATAAACAAAAATAATTTCAGAGCTCACAAATTTCACTGAATTCCAGTGGTGTATTAGGGGTGGAACACAGTGGAATGACATTCCCTCACTTCTTTTTAAAGGAAACATGTTCCGGGCCAATTTTTTGAAATGCATACATTGTAAAATAAATTTATCAGAAGTATTAAAAGAAAATTTTCCCATCCTAAGTGGAAAAATGCCTACTTAGGGCAGATGTCTATAGTAAGCATCTTCTTAAAATTGTTCAATTAGTTACGGTCTATAATCTATAAAAATCTATGAAAAAAACACACATGAAAAGTACATTATCCAAATTACTATATTGTTAAACCCATTTAAATTCCATTGAAAAAAATATTAAAGAATATTCAAAGAACTGCTCAACACAGTTTCCTTTCCCTGAAATTCACAAAACAAATAACTAATGGTTAATTTAATGAACCAATGAAAATGCATGTACATCCTGCACAATTCTTCTTGAAATATTATTTACAAAATAGATAACTTTTGAAAATAGATGAACCATATCTTTGTGATACCTGAGGTGGTGAAAGTGCTAGTGATTCATTGCAAATTTTTTTCAAACATTTTTCGCCGACTGTTGTCCGATACTTGGTTTATTAATTACGTGAGATGAGTACAAAGCTCAAGCAAACAACATTAAATTTTTTTTTAAATAAAAAATTAAAATCTGAAGATAAGAATGAAAATAAAAAAATAACTGACATGGGTACTGAATCAGAAGTAACGCCGAACTGGCCCTTTGTTTGGTATTGTGATTTATGGATAAGAAGAAAAAAATTATTCTTAGCTGTCATGCAATGACAGAAAATTGGGATGTTTGACATAGCTAGTGTGAAAAATTTAGGACCTTCTAAAAGCCTGGGGGTTTCTCTATCAAAGGAAAGATGCTTGATAATTTCCTCTTATGGTAAAGATAGGAGTTCAGAATTGACTTCTTTGTGCAAAAAAAAACCTGTAACCATTTAAATAGTATATTGAAGCTGAATTTTTTTTTAAATTATTGACTGAACAAAAATTAGAATATCTTATCAACAATATAAATGATTTCTAAGTGAATAGTACATATAAAGTATTCAGGACAGCTTATTACTTAGCTAAGAATGAACGACTATATTCTAATCATTTTGAATTGCTTCAACTTCAACAATTAAAATAATAAACGACTGCCAATGGTGGTCGCTGAAGCATGTCCAAAGCTTATGGTGTCTGAGGACTGGTGGCTCAGTACCAGTCCCCAGCTCGGGGCCTTATGTTCATCAAGCCCATACTCAGTCGAAACTGAGCCCCCTGCAGGGAAAAGAAGAAGGAAGAGAAGAAGAAGACGAAGAAGAAAGAGAAGAAGAGGAAAATGAAAGATACCCTAGCTCTAATAGCGTCGGGATGATATGATAGAGAAGTTGACGTGGAGTACTGATTTTGCTATTTCTAAAGCACAACTCTTCATAATTCGAAATGCAGATACCACGAAGTATGCTTTACAATTAGCAAAGGAGTTCATTAAAAACTCCAAAGATTTACTTACAGTGATAGAAAGTGCTAAAAAAGAATGTAACGATAAGAAAATTCTAGCTCGAATAGTCGGGTTAGAAAAAGGTGTACTTTCGGGAGAAGTCTAATTACTCCTTATTACAAACCATTCAAACATCTGAGAAATGGAATACACAAAAAAATAGAAACTATTAATATTTGTGCAATTATTTCTGAAACAAAAAAGGAAATGTTAAAGGAACATATTAAAGCAAATGAATCGGACATTATATTGCTTCAAGAAGTAGTTACTGAAAATTTTAATTTAATCTCTGGTTTTAGAATAACATACAATGTTGGGGAAACGGGAAGAGGCTCGGCCGTTCTCTTCAAACCAGGGTATGAGGTCAGCCATGTCAGGGAGGGGGACAAAATGCCATGCTAATGAAACAACACTTGTCAATATATACACGCCGTCAGGAAACAATAACAGAGAAGCGTGAAACGCCTTTTTTCTAAATATCTTGCTTATTTAATAATAAATAGTAAAGACTGTCAAGGGAAACCAACATTCTGCAAAAGTTTAAATTCTGTAGTAAAAAAACTGAATTTAAAAGATATATGGAAAAAGAAAATAGAAAAGACAGAAGATCTAGCGGCTCTAGAATTAATAGATTCTACGCATCAAAAGAGTTGATTGATAAAATATCATTTATAGATATTGCTCTCGCACCCTTTTCTGATCATCATGCTGTCGTTATGAAAATAGTTCTTCCATCACGACTGATGGCAAGAGGAAAATCTTATTGGAAGATGAATATTTCACTCCTAAATGACAATGATTTTAGAGATGCATTTCTTCAGTCAAAGAAACATAATTATGTTGATGTAGCTGAATGGTGGGAACAATGTGTAAAAGTGAATGTAAGACGAGCGTCAATACTCCGCAGTCAACAGTGTTGCTTTGATTGTGAAGCAATTGTGAGTAATAATCCTTCCAGCATTGTCACCGATTCATCGTCCCTTAGAAGATTTCCATCTTTGTCTCTAATGGAATATTAATGTTCCTGATGGGGACATATATTCTTTTATTCGCATCATAAAAACAGGCAGCTATATTTGCTATCGCCAAACTTCTCAGTCACAGAAGAGCACTTTATCAGAGGCACGGAAGGGTTCACGATGACTGGGCAGTTTATTATGCTTATGTCAGGACAAGGAAGGATATAGGATGAGAGGACAGGGAGGGGTATAAGATGTCATGACAAGGGAGGGATATAGAGTGTCAGAACAAGGGAGGGACCTCCTGCCCTATAAAGAATTGGGAAAGGTAAAATAGGTCTTTGTGAGTCACACTTTGTCTGGAACCTCCACTGAGACCTGGCCGGCTTGAGCGACCTTGCCAGTAGCTACACTATCGCCAGTATAGTTCTCTGCTTCTCAGGAACATGCAAACACCCACCACACGCACTGACAGTGCTACTTTGAGATCGTTTCCCCTGGGAGGGATTTACACAAACACTAAATGATTACCCTGCATTGCGTGTTAGTTTTTACTTGTTTTGATCTTCTTAAATTCACAATAAAAATATAATATTGGTTTTTGAAAATATAAGTACAGCAGCAAGATTTTACAAATTCTTGATAAATAAATTTGAATGTGAAACTTGATTGTATTCACCCCCAGCACCTCAGCTCAAACCACGTATGAGCTAACAATGAAGCTGCATAAGAGAGACACACAGTGATCACAAATCCATCAAACCAACACCAATACATCCATCCATTATCTGTTGGACTTTGTTTCCAGACTTTAAAACATTATGTTAATGAAGATTTCTAAATAAAAAATGTAAAAGGTGTTGTCACAATTAAACAATACAATTTGTTGAAAACTGTTCATAGGAAAATGATTAGAAGTGAAATGAATGAATGCCTGACACATTAGTACAATACATCAGGGTCGGATTTAGGGAGAGGGCAACACATCCATAAGCACACAAAAAATGTGAAAAAACTTTGTTTTGTATATTGAAAAATTATAATTTTGTCTTTGAAAGTCTTTTATTTCTTTTGTAAGTCTTTTATTTGCATTTAGTAGTAAAAGTATACTCTTACAGAATTGATAATTGCTATTAAAGTGCATCATACTTGCCATACCTCAAGATCTCCCAGCAATCAAAGCTCCCTCATATAAATTAATAATTAAATTCTGAATCTGACTCTGGCTCTGCTGTGTACTGAAAGGGAAACAGTATTTGCCTTGCATGTTCAATCTTTGCCGGAGGTTCTGAAACTCACACCTTCACGTGACTCATTAAATAAAACATTTTTAAAAATTGAGGAAATTACCACATTAGTACTGCGCCACAGTGGCAAGGCTTATGTTTATAACATGGATGTTAAAAATGATATTTTCTCTAATAATGCAGTCTATATGAAAATGAGAGAGTAGATGTTATATTAAAAATATTTCATTTGTTCCAGTTTACTGAAAACAATTACCATATATTTTCTCACGAGTTTAAAAAACCTCTATTATCCCCTCTACTCCAGCTGGTGCCCTAGGCAATAGTCTATCAAGTCGTATGGTGAGTTGGGACCTGAATTTATAAAAAGCAGAGGGAATCGTTGTCCATCAAGGATACTTAGCATTTAAGTAGCTACCTGAATATGAAAGAAAGGCAGAAATTTGCAGGCCAACTGAAAATATTGGCAACTATAGCCAATGCCAAATTAATGGGTCTTAACGTAGGATTTTGTGTACCTGCAAATAAAAAACACATAGATAAAATCTTGTTACTTTTACATACAGCTTTATTTCACTATTTCATTGTTTGTATCAACTATTCAATTTTGAAGTAAACTTTTATCTCTCTGATATGTCTAAAACAAAAAAAAAACTTGTTTAAATAATTGAACCATTGGATTTTATTGTAATGAACATGAATATGATACTAGAAATGCCACATCACCTACAATTTTATGCATATTTCAACACTAAATATTTAAAGGGGAAAAATAGCAAAATCAAGAAACTTAGAGATCTGAGAAAATCCCACTGTCATCTCAACACAACAAATTAGGTTTCATGAAAAACATAGTAAAAAATGAATCATGTTTTGAGTATTGTCCAGAACAAAATTGAACAAAAGTGGGTATTTTGAACCAGAGATAAGAAAATATCATCTTTGAAGCAAACATCGACTTTGAGAGGGAAGCTTTTGTATCATTCAAAAATGCTGTTTGGGTAAAAAAATGACCCATATTATATTCCTATTGTACTCATGCTGGAACAGTTTAAAATGTTAGATTGCAAAATTCAAAAGTTGAACTTTGCTTTTTCCCGGACAATTTGGATAATATCAATGAGGAATGAAGCAGTGTTTTCATTCAGATATCTAAGTAATGGAAAAATAGAAACAAGGTCACTAAAATACTATGGAAGGAGACTAGTGTTGATCACATCACCAAGCTCAGCCAATGATTTACAGGAGAAAACACTATATGAGAAAACGTTACTTTAAGAAGCTAAGACAAAAAAATATACATACTTGAAATGTTATCAGCAATAATAATTACTGGGGATTGATATTCTTGCATTTAGGCGAACAAATAAATAACAGAATTATGTCATTTCACCTAATTTTGACAAAATGACATTCTTTTTGTCCTAAATGTAAGAATATGAATCCCCAGTAAAAAATATAAGCCATTAAACACATAAAAGAAAATTTCTTTTTTGTGTAATAATTATGAAGACAAAAAGCTTAATTTCTTCTTGAAATTCAATCAATTCACAATTATGTGGTCTCAATACGACATGCCATTGAACGGAATATATTGGAAATTATAGTATTGTGTAACTGAATGAATGCTGAATAATTGTTATTGTTTCACAATACAATCTGGATTACGTTGTAAGAATTCAATCACATAAATTTGCTAGTCGAGTCGTACGTTTACGAAATATTTTGATTTAAACTTATATCATGATAATTCTTTTTAGTCAAATCAAACTGTCTCCTTGTAGGACCCAAAGGTACCCATGGCATAAAGAAATAAAAGCATATTCGCATCAATTAAGATGCGTTGTTTGTTGTAGATCCAAGCGTTTTTCGAAGATTGTATATTATTTGCTCTTATTGCTTAATAATAAGATATGTAACAGAAATATTAGATGATGAACGAACAAGAATGGAAAAAAATGGATATCAAAACAGTCTCACAAATTGGAAAGCACTGATCATACATAAATATATCCATGGGAGGTATTAATTCAAACACAATGTTTAGACTGATTTAACTCAATAAAACCCTATTCTCAAACTCAATAATGTTACTAAATGTAGTTTTGATCTGAGTAAAAAATAAAAAAAACACATTATTTTTATTTCAATTTCAGAATTTTTTTGCTAGATTTATGCTGGTCACCGAAGATGAAACTTTCGTTATTTAATTCAGTAGGATTTTGTATTCTATAAACTGAAATAACAATGCTTTAAATTGCATCGATTGAGAAGACAAATATAATTATGGAGAGAGATCGCATTGACAAATTTACTATCAGTCATTTGTTATTCATTTAGAAATATTGTTTCAATACTAAATATTAGATCCCACTCTAAACCATATACCTTATTGATTGTCGGTCAGAATGTTAAAATATACTTTGTTAATTCCAATTAGTTTAATATTTGTAAATGATAGGGTTGATTGTCCTTGTAGGTTTCATTCAAAAATACACATTGCGACTAATACATGTCTCTATCGCAAAATCAGCAATAACAAATTTAAGTGTATCTAAAGTGGGAATTGGAAGAGCCACATTACAAAGTGTGAATAAAGTACAGTTACGTGAGACTATTGTATAAAACAAACTTAATACTTGAGGAAACTAGGTTGTATTAAAATAATAAAGATCTTATAAAACGGTGCCCAATTTCGATTTTCTTAGCCCTGTACGTTTCGATTTTTTCAACACGTTAAACAAAAATAAAAGTAATGCGAAGACGTTCGAATATATCAGAGGATATGGAAATGAACTGCAAAAGCTTGTTATCTGCTTAGATCCCAACAAAGTTGGTGCGATGACGCGTTATGCGACGTTGTCCAATAGCACATTTAGATTTTCTCAGCATCGTGAGAGTGTTCTTGAAGATATCGTTTATTTCACGTCTCATACAGACATTCTCTGCTGATTTATAATTCGCTCTCAAAAATCTTTTCTCGTATATCACCTTGGATTCAACCAGTGGCTTATAGATCGTATCATTCGTGGAAGGGCTTCGTTCTCCTGAGCCACGTCTCCCAAGAAGTTGAGACGACCAATACTCTTCAAATTAGTTTATTTTACTCTCAGAAATTATTATATATCAAAAATTCTGCAATTTTTCTTTGTATAGATATTTGTTGAAATTATTTCTTTCTGTAAGTAGAAATGTTTACAATACCTTATCTTATCTAATCAGACGACCTCGTGTTTCTCTGTGGAGCGGGAACTTGACTTACACGAGCTTAGCAAAGTGAACCTTGCGAAGTATTCTACTGCCATGCCTCATCACTCCGTTAGAGAAAAGGTGATTGCGGTGGTGGAAAGTGCCAATTTCAGTGCCTCGGCAGCTGGAAGGCAATATCGGAGTCGGAGCTTGCAAGTGGGTTCAACAATATTGAGAGGTTGGAAGGCGTGCTGGCACTGGATTGTGGCGAGTGTCCATCGAAACCCAGGACGCCGTTTTGGTGAACCAGGCTAAGCATCAGTTAAGACGTCTGTCTAATTTTCCCAGTTGCACGAGAACTGTTAGAAACTGTCTGAGAGATAATGGACTCCGATCTAGGAGGGCAGCGACAAAGGAGGCGCTTTCCGAGGAACATAGCGAGTGTATAGGTTAGCATTTGCCGAGGAAAACATTAATCGTAATTGGGGAAACGTGAAGGAAAGGAAAGAAGAAAGGAAAGAAGGAAGGAAAGAAAGATAGAAAGATAGAAAGAAAGAAGGAAGGGAAGGAAGATCGTTAGAAGGAAGGAAATAAGGAAGGAAAGATAGAATTAAGGAAAGAAGGATGGAAAGAAAAAAGAAAAGAAAGAAATTATGAAAGGTAAAGTAAAGAAGGAACTTTTTTTTACTTGGTAATTGTGGTGCTTTAGCAACATTATCAAAGCATGATAAATTAAAAGTCGTTTCTATGTTGCTCATTTTTTTATTATTGGTATTAGAAAGCTTTTTCGGCTGCATAGCAACCATCGTCAGTAACATACACTGAGTGTTGAGGAATATTTTTGGCGAATGCCTATAATAAAAAATTTCTAATACCAATAATAAAAAAAAAAGAGCAACATAGAAACGACTTTTAATTTATCATGCTAAAGAAGGAAATCAGAGAAAATGATGAAAATGATATCTGAGAGCATGAAAGATACTCAATAAAATGCAATATTTATTTTTATTTTATACTATATTCTGGAATATTTTTCTTGTATTGGTTAATATTGAATAACAATTGAAATGCAATGTTTTATTGTGTGATTAACTTAGTCAATCTGTGTGAATAAAACTCAATTTCATTTAAATATCTTAATAAAAGTGATTTGTGTTTTTGTTATATTTATTGATATCTAAAAAAATTGTAATATTACTTTCTGAGCATGTTGTTTTATGTTGCACTATTTTAAGCAAAGGATTATATCTGGGATCAATATATTTCTAGTAAATGTAATTATTTATTCTTTATTAATATCGCTAGAATAACCCTTTAGTGGGTCTCATTCATATTTTATACAATTGTTTTCTATAATTCTTGAATTCCGATTGACATATAAGAATAGTATAAAAGAATAGCAAATTATGTGAAATTACGATAGACAATACACATCACATCATGCCAATGTGCTTAGAGTTCTTTACGCCACTGTATGAAGTTAAGAAATTATAGGAATATTTATATGTAATTCCTGATTCGAATTTAAATAATCCACACGATATCTTGCAATAATATCCAAATTCTATGATAAAAACAATGTATTTTTACAGTAAGAAGCAAATCTTTTTATGGAGAAATTTAATTTGTTTTATATTCCCTAGGACGGCGTTGTGAGACAACAACTTGAGATGTAATTTTAATATAGAGAATAATAAAGTTTATTGAAGTTAAGAACACAAAGAATGTTTTTGTTATGGAACTCCAAGACGTGTATAATAAAAAATTACGAAATATTTCTTTAATAGCGGAGTAATAAAACATTTTCTCCCCTTACGACTTAATAGGGATATATTCACCAGTACTAGTCTTCTATTGGTCTGCCAAATAAGGAAGCAGTTTCAAGTTTGCCTACAGTTGGTCAAACTAAGGTCGTCCCCGTCGCAGGGGAGTGGCGTTGCAAACCTAACAAATCCAAACTGCTAAGAGCGCGGGACTTAGAATATATCGAGGGCCGAATTATGTTTCCAGTAGTGTACAACTACTGAGATTGTTATCATTCCAGTCGTTCCGATAGAGTAAATAAAGGTTAGTCGTCTCCACGTCTGTATTTTTAAGGACAGTTATATGTTTTGTCTAATTTGTAATTTGGTGCAAATTTTGAGGATGTGTGATATTATATCGTCACTCCATTTTTAGTTGTAATGTATTTTATACTCTGTATCGTGTCCATCAGCTTGTGGGGACTCGCCTGGTCATGAGTAGTCTGTGCTGTGTGCTGCTACTTAGGTAGAACAGACATGGAAAGCAAAGAGCTCTCTTTCTAAATCTCCTTCAGTTTTATTAGTATATTACACCAACAGACCCTCCATTAAGTATAAAGCGCTATAATAAACACCTACAATAGTAAAAAAATATTTTTGTAACAGTATTGCTGATACTTAAAATGGTGAAAGGAACTTAGTTCTCTAAGAAAGCTTGAATATCTCATTTAAATGACAATTATTGTATTGACTTAATTTAGATATAGAAAAAGTAAGATCAGGGTAAGTGCGGGAAGACAAATAAATTTGGCTCCCAATAATTTCTTGGAATGTTAACCCTTCCTCACATGACGCAGTCAAGACCCTTTTCCATAGGGATGTTTACAGGATTACGACTAATCAAACCAAATTTCTATACAGTTTGATAATGGAGTCAGCTTAATCAAGGGTTAAACTAACATCAGTTGCTGTTTTTATCCTCATATCTAAAACATTCTTGGCTTTAACAAAGTCTTCGATTTTAAAATTCTCAGTCAATTTATTTCTAATTTTAATTCTGAAACCTACATAACTACAAAACAAAAATCATCTACCTTGAAATCAATGAAAGCGAATTCATGAATTTTGCGAATTACATAAATACTAGATTCTATTATTAATTTAAAAATTATTTATTAAGTATAAATTTAATTTGAAAGTATATTAAGTAGAGATGCACACTTGCCATTAAAAGCTTTAAGTTTCATTCTTAATTTTAGATTTGTATTCATTGACCTTTCCTTTTGGTTCAAAAGCACAATTTTAGCAAAGATATCGAATACGAACAAATTCAGATACAATAAGCTTGTACATACCATCCAATGAGTTGCTTGTGAATAGACGAAATAAAAAGTCTACCCAAAGTACAGCCAAGAGGGTTGTAAATGCACACACCATGACTCGTTCCCAGTTGGTGTAGAAGCTTCTTGGATGTCTATATGGAAAGTAAAATTCACAGACAAATTAATAGACTATTTCTTAACTATTGTTGTACATAAACTTAGCTTTTACACTCCAGCTTTACAATGAAAGCGGTATTTATATCTTAAAAAATCGAACAATATTTTTCGGATTGTATGAAACGTAGCAAATTATTATAATATATTGATGCATATTTGTAACAGAAGATTGATTTGTATGTAGAACACTTTTTTTTGTATTTAGTTAGTCTAAATAAATCATCTAGAAATTTCAATGAACCTTGGCATTATTAACCTTTCTGTGAAATGACAGTTTGAAACTATGTCAGTTCTGGTGGAAAATGGGAAATTCACATTCCGTTCGGCATGCACACTCTGCCACTTAACGAACGGTAGTGAAGACGGAGACTTGGAAAACAACCGGCAAGGTGAAAAGTATGACGCGTAGAGTCAATCATGGCGTAAGATTATTAGTACACTGCGCGTCAAAAGTAGCGGCGAAGTAAATTCATCGCTTCATAACTTCTATGTTTTAAAATGTAACCGAGTGAAATTTGGAGCGAGGAAGTTTCAATGTATTATCAAGACTCACCACTATTAGAAAGTGCCAACCCTTCCACGCTGGGACACCCGTAGAGTGAAGAAAGATAAAAATTCCTAGATAGTCAAGCAAAAATATCACACTTCAAGATGTCAGGGAGAGCTAGTCTCATGTATACAGACTCAATAATGTCCACTCTAGAAACTGATATTAAAAAATCATCCACATCTGAAGACCCACCCCTATCGACCTACTTCCTCTGAAGAGTGCATGTTTTAGATTTCCAAATGTACTCAGTGTCATCCAAGGCACATGGTTTACGTGTTTTTTCATCAATGGAAGAAATCTTCTGCCAGCCACCCCCTTCAACATTTCATCCCTCTCGGAAAATGGGAGTTTTCTCTCGTTTAAACCAATTGATTCACGATAAAAAGCAATATATTTAATGTCATTACACTTTAGCTGTACATTTGTATAAAAAATTAAGTCATATCATCTAACCACCCCCATTGAGGGGGTGATCCACCCCCATCCCCCTATCACTTTCCTGAGTGATCGCGAGAAAAAAATATTACGAGAATAAGATAGGAAATTGCTCGATGTGTGAGAACACAAAAGTTAAAGTTAATCTTTCCAATAGTTCTTTTTATAAACAAGAGAGAAAAGTGTCACCTTGCACTCTTAAGTTCAAATAATATGTTCTATAGAACGGATAGAACTTCCACGGTGTAAGAAGCACACAACCTTACTGCGACCGGCGTATGCCGTACAGAATTTTCTTACCATAAGTGTGGCGTATACTCCCAGCAAGAAACGATGCGTCTTTCTATCGAATTATCGTTCGAATCTCAGAGATCCTATAATATGCAACCCCTTCGCATTAGTAAGTGGGTTTCGCCGCATTCCGAATCAGGAAACATGACGGAATCAATAGCAAATGACAAACGACCCAAAACCATCGCAATTCATTTCTCAATCACATGAAGGCATTCTAGGATACTTAGAATTTCATAGTGTCAAGTGATACGGTAAATTTGAAAACTTAATTCACCAAAATGAAAACTCTAATTTTTTACCGCTCTTTAAAATAAGGGTAAAATAGAGTAAAAAATAAATAACTGAGAAACGACAAGGACGAGGGAAAAATGAGAATCAGAGGGAGCCATTCTAAAATCTTAAATTGCTGATAACATATACATTCGAATTATTAGTGTTTTTTATATTAAGTTTTTATGAATAATAGGATTGGTCGGATGAAATTACGTAAATACAGGTACGTACAACTAAAACTTTTTTCCCAAACTCTCTAATTCACAAAATTTACTAAAGTTAAATGAACAAAAAATGAAATTCCAATCAATAAACAGAATTCCCACCCTTCGCTCAGTCAGAGTTTTGCCAAATCGAAGTATGCTAGGCTGCCTTCGTGTGAATACTAATACGCTGGTGTAAGGTAGCGAAGTGTAAAAGGTATGAGTTGTCTATGCTCAAGCGAGCACTACCTGTCGCGGAAGAACCATCCACGTTTTCAAACACTGAGACGAACAAACGAGAAGAGAGTAGTGATGTAAATGTTTACAAATTTATACCGTCATGTTCTGAATTATTGGGATTCGTAAAAAGATTGTTTCACACAAGGACTTGTATTTTTGAGATGTGTAACACTAGGACTTGAAGTCTTTGTCATAGAAGAAATTTGGCATAGAAGAAAAAAGGCTACTGTATTGATTTTTCAACTAAACTTCAGAAAATATTTTGGAGGGATATTTGAGTTCATAGTAGATCTAATTAAATGCATTACATTATCATAATGTAAAATCGCATTGCATCAGAAAACTCGATGATACAATTTTCCTTACGAAATTCCGACGATTCAATTTTGCAAACGCAGTTTTTTTCCAACCCCAATTATTATTATGTTCCAGGAGTGGATAAATAACAGGACACTTATCCAGCAGAGGATTATACTGGGTTTTGGAAAAGTGGTTGAATTCGAATGTTTAGGGACGAAGTACAACAGTATTGAGGTATTATTACATTCATAAATGATAATTATTATGTGTTATTTTGAAGGAGAATTAAAAAATAAATGCATTAAATTTTAATTGAAGGAACGATGTCACACAGGTTGTACAGTTTTTTTTAATACGAGTATTTAACTTGCAGAACTTGAAAATAAATTTACATACGTTTTGAATTGCTGGATGGATTACAAAAATGAAAGGAGACTCCACATAGCAACATTTTAATTTAGAGATGATACATTATCTTAGTCTCTATCGCACAAGGTAACTACCTTTTTACAGGATGTTGGGAAAAATTATTAGACGGACCGGTTAGCCGCTTAGAAAATTGAACTGTTTCCAAAAATATACATCCTTCTTCTGTGTAGTTCGTAGAAAGAACACTGTCGTGAGTAGTCAAGATGACTATCATGAAACATACCGCATCTTGTACTAAACAGCAAACGTACCAGTTCAGGTCTTTAAAGGAGTTTGGAATTAATGAACACAAGCATTTCTGGTACAAAGCATTCCTCAAACTCAACCCCGCTATCAGAATGTGTAACTTTCACACACAGCCTAGGAAAAGACCGCTGAAGAACAAAAGAAAAAATTAGAGTGGTTTCAAGAAATATGCCTAATCATATTTACTTTTCACGTAAATTGAAAATATTGCCGTTCGCCTGAGAACAGAATTCCAACAGGTCAGCACGTCATGAGTGTCGGAACAGCAAACTATCGGTTCTCGCTGTCGCATAAGCTCAAATTGAGCAGCTTTTACTCCATAGTTATACCCTCCTTGGCTTGGAGCTTACAGAAGCATTCAATCAAAAGTAACTCTACTTACTCCGTAAACGCATTAAACCACATGTGCCCCTCTCCACCAAAATGAACTATGTTTCTAAAGAAACGTCTATTCTGAACATGGATTTCTTTCATTGGTGTAGGTCTCAAACTGAAGTTGATCAAGCCATCCCCTCTAACCAGAGACAGCCATCGCTCAACCACGAAGACCCATGCTTTTTGTTCTTGCAAGTCACGAACGACAATATGGCTGCAAAACCTGACGAGAAGACGGCATAATTATTCGCATTATACATGAATAGATTTCACACATCAGCTCATTTTCTATGTTCTTATATTCTATAATTAGCAGTTATTTTACTGCGGGTTACAAAATAAATTTTTTAAAAATATTTGTATTCAGAGAAGTCTTGAAATAGTTCCAGTGGTAGTATATTGTCCCAAAACTCCAGGTGAAACAATGGAGGAGTGATAGCGCACATTAATAGGAACAACAAATAATGAAGTGCTCATGACCGGAAAAGTCTCCCAGAGGAGATAAAATGACACCATGACAGAATAAGGACATTGAACACCTATATCACTTTCTAAATCCCCCAATAAAGCGCTGTACACAACTTTTTTTTATTTTGTGTTCCTACGTCTTTGTGCCATTTTATCTCCTTTGAGAAACATTTCCGGACACCTACACCTCAATGATTTTTTTGTTCCTATTGATATACGCTATCATATTTCCAGTTTTTTACAGGAAGTTCGGGGACACTCTCAAAGCTGATGAACGATCTTAGAAATAAAGGAGGTACTCACAAAATAATAATAATAATAATAATAATAATAATAGTAATACATATTTAACTACTTTTAGATAAAGAAGTTAAAATTATAAATTGTGATAACCAATGAACAGGTGTAAAATACTTACCATGCTTGTCTATGTCCTCCTGAATTACTCCACACATTAATTTTCATCAAATCGCCCAAACATTCATCTGTGTATATCAGGAACCAATCTGTAGATCCATCTTGAAGAACGGGTATAGCATCAGATCTCAGCAAATGTCTCTGTGTATCAAAAGAAAATTGTATACTAGGCAAAGATTTGTCATCCACTCAACTTCCACAACTGAAAAGTTTTTCTGGTATGGTGATCATGGGAAAATTGTAAGCGTGCAGTTATTTCAAATTCCTTCAAGTCGTTGAATTTGTTTCTGTAATCGTTCTTAGAGAACTCGTAATGTAAGTTCTGATAAACAATATGACACGAGGTTTGTATTCCTAGGCTGATCCTTCCCGAAATGTTCTTTCTTTCCTAAAGGAAGATTACTAATAAAACACGTGGTGTCTGAAAAATGTGTTTTCTTTTTAAATGATTTTTCTGCGCTTGAAACCGCAGTGAATAGGAAATTTTTCTGTAAGTTTCGTAAGCGATCAAGGCATTTACAAAGACACAAAAGACTAATCGGGTGCCCCCTTCCCAAACGAATCAAAGTTGCTGTATAAGATTAGGCTGAGGGGGTTATTGAGGGAATTATTGCTAGTACTTGGGTACTAGTCCAGCATTTACTTTGTGTATGAAAACTTTTTGTTCTCCATTACACAGATTACCGGGTTACACGTCTGTAATTGTCCAATATAAACGAAGGATTTAATTTCTGTATGGTATTTGGGAAGGTTTTTTTTTTTTTTGAAGGGGGAAATTGATAGAAATTAGCAAACATTCACAATACCTCTTCAGCTAAAGTATCTTCGATTAACGAGTATCAATATTTAAAACTATTATTGTATTTTCAATTTAACACATTTAATTATTATTTAACGAATTACAAAATCTTCAATTAGTGCTTTGTCAGGCTAATATTTTTGTATTGTAGAATTTGTAAATGGGAAATATAGCGTGCTATTGAAGCTAATCAACAATGATAGGAGTTCGGCGGTAGGCTATTGTCAGTAGGTGGGCCGCTTAGGTGTCTTTTCCAACAATTTGGCCCACGTAGGGGTAGTTGGTAATAGTTAGAGTAATTGAAACTAGGAGGAGGTGGATTGGGAAGAGAGGGTTTTCTTTCCAGTAGTCACAGCTATATGAGCTGGGACATTCATGTGAAAAGTAATTTTTCTGACCCCACCGCGGATCAGACGTCCCCACCGGATCGAATTAACTTGCACGATATACTCTATCGCAATTGAAGAGGAAAATATGGGCACGGCTGTGCTTACTCTAACAAAGCGATAAGCAGCGCTCCCCCACCACTGTTCGTCAGATAGTTCCCGCCCCAGTCAGGCGGCTGAAATAACAATAATAATAATAATAACAATAATTTATTAATCT
>NNCF01126334.1:159681-183728 GCA_002313205.1 Laupala kohalensis | reverse complement strand
ATATATATATATATATATATATATATATATATATATATATATATATATATATATATAATACACACATGGAATAAAATGCTTAGAAAATGAGTACACAAGAAGCGAGAAAGATAATACATCTAAGAAATTAAAAAAATTAAATTAGGACCATGTATGTGTATATTCACATACGTACAGAAACACATTTTCACTAACAAACAGATACACACACACTCACACGTACAAGCACGCTTCAATATACACATAAACCATTACTCCTCATATAAACTAATGTAAAACGAATTGCTATAATATAATTAAAAGAAATGAATAACTATAAAAATAACACTAAAACAGTATTACTGTGAACAGTCACGCACACTTCACATCACTACATTACATTACGGGGTTGCCTGCTAACGTCGGAGGAGAGCGGACGTGCACGGAAGGAGCTCCCGTTTGGAGTGGGCTCCACGGTGAAAGTTCTCCGTTTTGAAGTACGCGCAGCGTACAAGTAGAGCTCCTCGCTTTATTTCTTAAATTTCAAGAGTGTTTTTTTTCAAGAACCAAGACAAGAAAATTATTTTCATCAAGCAGTGGCGTGCGGCCATAGACCGCTGGGTTAGAGGTCAACGATCGCAAGTCGGTCGTGACCCAGGTGAAGCTACTTGTGAGGCGAAATTCCTCACTATTTTATCGTTTACATCGCTGTGTGTTTTGTTAGTTGTAGGAATAGAAATTAATCCAGGACCTGGTCCAATGACTCCACCCTGGAGGACCTCCGCTCTGATGTCAGGGACGTTCTGAAGAGAGTGGCTGGGATCCCTGAGCTTCTGCTGGAGATAAAAAATTTTCAGCAGAGGTTAGGGAGCCTAGAATCGCGGGTATCAGCCCTAGAGACAGAAAACAGTTTTCTGGCTTGAAAGGTGGACTACTTTGAGAACCAGTCTCGACGGAACAGTCTCGTGGTGTTCGAGCTGGAGGAACTTTGGGGTGAGACATGGGAGGACTCGGAGAGATTTGTGAGGGATGTTGCAAGCCGAATAGGCGTGGAACTCACCCACAACGACATCTAGTGTGCCCAGGAGAGGGCGTCACCCCATTGTTCTCATCCTACAATAAGCGAGAGGAAATGCTACGAGTGGCCTCCATGCATCTGCGCGGTGATCATACGCTTATTGCGGAGGACTTCTCTGCAAACGTAAGGTATACGAGAAATAAATTGTATCCTTATTTGCAGGATGCCAGAGAGAGGGGGCACAGGGCGTCACTTCGCTTCGATAAGTTGGTGGACGACGGGCGGCGTTACTCTTTAGGTGACCTGCAATCTGGCAACACCCCAAATCGGTCGCCTGACGCACCCCGTGCGCAAGGATACGCCACAGCACAGGGCAGCAACGTTGAAGGGACGCTTACCACCGTCACCGCTCCCACTGCTGTGGAGCCTGTCGCCGTTCCTGCTCACACCACCGCTATTGGGCGGGGAGCAGCGTCTTCAAAGACCGATGTCCAAATCGCCACAGCAAAGAGCGACGAGGAAAAGAACGGGTAAGTAGGAGATAAATAATAAATAAATTTATTGTCAAAAAACAGTACAAACTGCGTATGACCACGTGGAGGAAAAAAACCCAACTAATTTACTCTCCGGAAGCAAGCAAGGGACCATCCCATCAATTCCGATCAAGGGCCCTAAGGCAGAGGCGGATTCAAAAAATTCAGCAAAAATTCCTAGATAAGATAAAAAGTTAGCTGCGAGTTATAATACTAATAGAATGTCAATATGTTTGTAATTTTAAGCAAAAAATTACATGTAAGTTATTATCGAACTATAGATTATTCTGAGTATAGTGCTTAAAAATTGAAATAACACTAAATTCACGATTTATTGTTACAATAGACCCGCCCCTAGACAAAGCCTAGAGAACCTGTATGATAAATCCGCCTCTACCCGAAGGAAAACCGGAGAAAAACCCGGGCCAGGATGGGGCTACAGAATTTATGTACACAAACGTGCCAATGTTGAGTACACATAAAACTAAATTAATATGAGCCATAAGACAACACAATCATGCAAGAAAATAGTTTTTGAAATTGTTATAAGTTGTTTAAAAAGTACTACAGCAATGGCGTGATAAAGCACAAGACGAATTTAACTTTTGTTAAAATCAATAAATTCTTTTACAGTGTAGAAGCACTGGTGCAGGAGGTAGTTTTTAACCGCGGATTTGAAGATATTCAATTTCATAATATCTCTTATATTCTTGGGCAGGGAATTATATAGAACGATTCCCGAATGGTATGGTCCCTTTTGCAAAGAGTGGTTGACACTCTAGGGCGATGAATATTACTACTATTGCATGTATAGATACGGCATGAAGTAATACGAATTGGCTGCCTCAATATTGAAGGGTTATCTAGCAAGCTCTCTCAGGTGGACTTTGAGATTTCTGGAAATGTTTTCGTATTTGGGACTTGTGGAGACTTGGGCGAAAACAAGACAAAGTCTAGAAATAGCTGGATACTCCTCTCTAACAAAGACACAACGCAGGACCAGAAAGCGCGGTCCTGGCGACGTTGCCATAGCGTGCAAATATAGTAATATACATAGTTTTCGAGAAATCAATGTTGAATTGGGGGGGGGGGGGGCGTAATTGCGGTGAAAATAGAAATCCCAAGTTTTAGTATCTTAGACATCATAATGTTAGTTATCTACAGGTAATCATGGGAATCCAAATACCACAATGAATTTTTTTTCGATGAATTAGACTTAATAATAAATGATCTTTCAACCAAATACCCGACAGCGGGGTTATCATCATGGGAGACTTCAATGCCCGTATTGGTGAAGAGTGAATATTCGTACCAATCAACGATGATAATACTTTTATCTCGGACTGTCCATCTCGAAATAGCTAAGCTAAAATATGCAACGTCGAAGGAAAATTATTATTAAGCTTCTGTAGCAAGCATAATCTTTAAATATTAAATGGAACTTTCGGATCGGATCGGGAAGGTAATATAACATTTATCAATAAAAACGGAGAAAGTGTTACAGGATATGCCCTAACATCAAAAAATATTCTGTATTACACGATTTTTGGGTGGAACCTACGATAGTCTCGCATCACGTGGCATTATGTCTTGAAATCCGATTGAGGCGATGAGGCAGTCGCGGAAGAAAATAACTACAGCACTCCCTCTCACGAAATGAACTGAAGACAAGAAAATTAAAATCGTTGAAAACTTTGAAAGAAATCTCGGAAAATTGCACACCGTTGTCCAGAAAAAAAAATACTTTTGGGAGATTTAAACAACGCGGCTCTTTGTTTAGAAGATAACTTAACATCCGCTGGCAGAGACATGCAAGTATTCCCACACAATAAAACACAAAGAAAGGAAAACATTTGGTTTACCCGGGAATGTAGAGAAGCGAAGAAACGGACGACGGACTCGTTACGGAAATATCAGCTTTGGGGAGGGGAAATTCACCGCAGTGCATACTTGAAATTAAGGAAAACCTACAAGGAGACACTACGAAATGCCGAAAGTGTTTGGCAGGAACGGGAAGGAGAGCGCATACGTGACATAGTAACATCTAGAAATTGCGCAGACGCTTCGTAAACTAAGATGTAAACAGCAGATAACGAGCAATTTAGAGGCGTGGATGTGGGAAGATTATTTTAGGAAATTGCTATTCCACAATATTCACTGAATACTCACTGAATATTCACTGAATCCGAACGCGTTTCACTAGTAGATACAATACCTGAACTAGACGAGCCGATAGTAGTTGAACACATTGAAGAAGCTATAAGTCACTTGAAGTGTGGTAAAGCTCCCGGTATAGATGGCCTGCCACCAGAATGCATAAAAGCTCTTCAAACATCGTGAAGTCCAATTTTAAAACGTATGTACAACTATATGTTGGATACATCTACTTTACCTGAACCATGGAGAAAATCGGTAACTCAACCGATATATAAGAATAAAGGCGACACAAACGACCCAAATAATTATAGAGGAATATCTCTCCTCAGCGTGATAGGTAAAGTTTTTTGTTCAATATTGTATAACAGTCTCGAAAAATGGGTTGAATTAAATAAAAAATTATCACCATTTCAAGCGGGTTTTCGAAATAATTACAGCACAGTACATAACATATTTATAATAAACTCTGTGTCGGGAACTGCCACCTCATCAAAAAGAGGGAAATAATTTTGTGCATTTATAGATTTCGAGAAAGCTTTCGATACAGTACATAGAGTACTTCTTTGGCAAACCCTAGGGAAAATAGGAATATGACAAAAATTCATCAACATACTAAAGGCGGAGACAGTGCATGTGTTAAAATCGACAGGCATTCTGTAACAAAGGCTTTCCCTGTAAACATCGGTGTTCACGGCAAGGATGCGTTCTCTCTCTACTGCTGTTTATCCTGTTCGTTGATGATGTTATTGACTATTTGAATATCGCGCAGACGGAGGCACGAATTGTGACATACTCAGGAAGGTCTATTCCGGCATTATTATTTGCGGATGACTTGGTCATCTTCTCTAAATCCGTAGTGGGACTCCAAATAGGATTAGATGGCCTAGGCAAGTTTTTCAATGATAGAATGAAATGTTAAAAAGACAAAAATTATGATATTCAAAAACGGGTGGGTATTAAGCAAAGAAGAAAAATGGTTATTCAATGGTATCACCTTAGATATTGTTAAAGAGTTTACATACTTAGGGGTACAGCTGTCAATGAATCTGGTTTGGAGTAGACACAAAGAAAGAGCTAAAAGAATAGGAATGTTTGCGCTCAAATAAAGAAAAACAAATGTTCCATTAGAGTCCCTGAAATCGGATAAAATGTTTAATTCAATATTAGTATCCATTATAGCATACGGAGCAGAATTATGGGGAACAGGAGATAATTCTTTTTTTGCCTCCGTCCAGACCGGTTATCTGAAACACATTCTAGGAGTTTCTACAAGCACAGCGGGATTCTGTGGGACTTCGGAGAATATTCACTTAACGGTATCTTAAAATTAAAATCACTGAAATATTGGTTTCTCATCGAAAGTGGCAACAAGAATGAAATTGTATGTACTAGAATGTTACAAAAACAATAGAGATGTCGGATGGTGCACAAAAATTAAATTTATTTTAAATAAATTAGGACTTGGGGACTTCTGGCACAATTACGTAAATAAATACAATTATGCCAATATTTTAGAAAGCATCAAAATCGAACTCAGGAAACTAGATAAGATAGAATCAGTACTCGATAGATTAGAGAAGCTTTCTCTTATTGCACAAACGGTGGTAGCTGGGGAATGGGGACGAAAACCATGTATTGATTGGTTAAATAAATCAGATAGAGCAGGGTTTGCAGGGTTTGCATGGTTTAGGTTGGGAGGTTGGAAAATCCGAAAACTACGAGGTGAGTTAAATAACTCTTGTCTACTCTGCGCAGAAGAGGAGGAATGGATTCACATTTTATTGTTTTGCACCAAAACCGAACGCAATCGAAGCGAATTGCTTTCCGCTTTAGCATACGAACGAGAAATATTGATCTGGCAATAGAAATTATGAGGGATAACAGATCAACGGTAGTGCAACTCCAGAGCAAATTCTTCAGTATTGTCAGGGGGAAAAAAGAAACTAAGATTTTGGAAATTTTACAAGAATGTGATTCTGCCACTCCTTCTTAAATATGTTTCAGGTTACTTGGAAGCTCAAAAAAGGAAGGAGGAAGAATGAAGGAAAAGACAAGAAGATGACTCTTATTTCTTATGTTATTATTGACTAATTATTATTATTATTCATTATTTTCTGAAGTATTACTGTATAGTAAATTTTATTACTATTATCTAAGCATACTTATTTGTATATATATATATATATATATATATATATATATATATATATATATATATATATATATATATATATATACAAATACTTGCTTCTCCTGACCGTTGGTTTTCCGTGGTTCCCAACGGTGCTCAACGAATATTCTAGTTGCATTATTCCGCCAAATTTCATTATTCTAGTTGCATTTTTGTTCCTTTTTTTTCGTAAAACTGAAGTATCTAGCAACAAGCAACTAGAACATTCGTCGAGAGTGATTTCCAGGGTACAGTATGCACAACCTACGGCATCCTCGGACTTAAACATAGGTGCATGGGGTTCCGCGTCATATGATTAAGCTAAGTCTCACAAACGGAAATTAGTTGGCTTTGACATGAGTACCGGATCTAAAACCATGTTGTGCGGGATGTAGAAAAAAAATTTCTTCTAAGTATTCTTTAATAACCTGCAATAGTGTGTTCCGTCTGTTTACATACTAAAGAGGTTAAGCTAATTGGTCGATAATTGCTAACTAATGAGCGATCACCTCCTTTGTAAATTGATACCACGATAGACTTTCTCAAGTCGCATGTAATGAATTATTTAATGTGATATCAAAAAGCATGGCTAGGTACGGAATTATGGCTTACCCACAGAGTTCAAGTAAATCCCCTGGAGTTTTATCGTGACTGATTGATTCATTATTATTAATATTAGAAATTCGAATACGTAGCATCGTAGTATACGCAGCGTCGGTTTTCAAGCTCAAAGCATCACTTTCTTTTCTGTTCGCAACATCTTTTGTTGCAACCACTTTTGTTCGCAACACTCCACAAATAAATATTATGCCGAATATTTTTCGGCTGTGACTGACTACTCCACAACTACGTATATGAGAAAGTAAAATGAAAAGGCTTTGTTGAAACTTGTAGGAAATTTGTCAATGCGCCTCTAATTATTTTTACGTTTTAAATTAATCTAAAAAAAGCAAGGACAACGCGAGAGATCAGAAATAGTTATACTTAACCTAATTTCTTTACAGAATTCGTTACCAATACTTTTAACGAATTATTCTGTTGCATCATTATTACACTAATATGGGTACATATCGGTACAAGAAGAGAGAGAATAAATCCCGAAGTGGAAATCTCGGAGACGAAATTCGAAGGTGAAGTGGAAAAGTAATCCTCAACCGAATGGTCTCCGGAATAAGCAGCTTTCTTCATCCTCCCTGGATGCGCGCCTTTGGCCGTTTAAAAGAAAGTTCAGATTTCAGTGGTGTACCTCCTAGATCGGATTAAAGTACAAAAAAAAGAAAAAAAAGAAAGATATTCGCAAAGATTCAACCAATTTGCGGTTGGGATTTAACATGGATCCTACAATCTCGAGGTCGTTGAGTATGAATCTGATGCTATAAAATAGTTTTGATTTTTTTGTTTTAATTGAAAAACCTCATTTTTAAACAAAATGACGATCAATTGACCGTTGTCATAATTTAAAACTACTTTTTAACCTCGGATTCGTGTGAAGTGGTCCCGAGACCTATAGGATACACAGTTTTATGTCAAAATATTACAGGATTAGAGTGTTACGTTTGAAAGTATCGAAAATATACACTTTCCCACATTAAACCCCACGTAAATTTCAACCCCTCAGCGGCACGAGTTATTCTCCAAATTCGGTTGAAACTTCGCGCAGCTCTTTTTTTAAATTTCAATCCGATCAAGGAGAATTTTGGGAGGATGGAAAAAGTTTTAATGATATCATGCAAATCAATCTGGAGGCAAATTTGTGCCCTCATCGAATCTATGGGAAGAGACGGGAAAGAAAAATTACAATCAAGGATACATAAGAAGATTAAAATACAGGACCATGGAATGTAATACAATTAGTGGGGAAAGTTGAGAACTTGATACTTGACATGAAGAGACTGAACATAGGAATATTGAGACATGGTGAATGGCTAATGGAAAACTGAAATGCAGTGGTAGATTCGAAAAGGGTGGAGTTTTGAACATTTCGGTCAAGGGAAAAGGAGAAAGAGAAGACATAGTGCAACTCTGCAATAAATGCAAACATGTTCGAAAATAACGCAAGAACAGACAGAATTCCATGTAAAACGAGAGAAATTATTAATCTCATTGAAAAAGAAGGAACGGCAGAGGTCGATAGACATACAAATTGATTCTAGATTTGAGTTCTTGGTTAAATAGAAAATGTAGAGATAATTTAAACTTACCTTGACCTTTTCAGTAAATATTTACATAAAATGGGAAAGGCATAATCAGAAAAGGTTCGTATACAATGAAGAACGAGACAGCGCAAACCATGCATTGTTCCATTACCCTGAATGGAGTGAAGAAAGATACTTACGAAAACAGCATTTACAAGCTTTCCTCTTAACAGGTAAAATCATAAGATAAATGAATTAATATAAAGGGAAATGGTTCAAAATATCTATATCTATAACAGAAAATATTTTAAAACAGAGAGTGTTTTTGAAAAAGCTAGAAAGTCAAATATAAATTAATATTTAACTTTATTGAGATTGTATAATGCTTTTGAACTCCTAACTTGAGTTAAGAGATCTGGGGAATATGAAAATGACAATGTCGTGGAGTAATTGCAGAATGCAGTAAAGATGTCACCCTCNTAAGAGACAGGCACAAGGGTGCTTGTTTGTTTCGCAATGGCCAGCGTGCTACTCCTGCACTTAATAAAAAAACACCCCAGACAATAAGGTTGGCTGAACTCGGGAAGAAATTGAAAGCCATCACGAACCAGTTTCTGGCTCATACCGCGAAGAAGTATCTTTACAGTGAGAATATTACACAAAGTCCACGTCAAATGATTAAATGGATTGTACGTATTTTAAAGAATACGCCATTGTTAAAAAAATATTCCCTACACATGTCAATGTTTATTAGAAGTGAAACTACATTTGTTTTTGTGCAAAGGAGTATATAAGTTGTATTACTGATGAACTATGATTGATATCAATGATTTGTGTACTCATACTGGTACAGGAGGTGAGGTGAGTGAGAAAACTCTTTGAACAGATTCCTTCCCCACCTCCATGCTATTACTGTATGAATACAATCCTTAAGATAAGTAAAACGCCACTGACGGAAATGTAATGCGGAATTTCTCATAATTCACGAAACTACTACGCGAAGTTCCTCAAAATACTACAACGTAGATATAGATCACGTGAATAACAGCGCTGCCCCATAGGCAGTCACCGGCGCTCAACTGGCTTCTCTTGCCCTGCTTCTCGAATCTACTGAAAAGAAGCCGGAACCCAGCGAACACGAGCAAAACTTAAAACCTTAATCAAGAGAGCACCGTCAGGTGAGGAAATAAAACGCGGAATTTTTCATATCTCCCGAATATACTACATTTACTCAAAAATACTGCAAGTTTCATAGAGGTTTCAAGACGATGTAGTTGGTCACTTGATTGTGTCATGTCTCCCTCTCTTTCTCCCTATTCCATCAATAAGAGGCGAGCAACAAGTGATAACTGGCACCAAAGGTGCTATGAGTATTTGTGCGAAGTAAATATAGCTTGTACGAGAAATCACGTGCTCCGAAGTTGAGGACTCCGCTTACGGTTCTCTTACGGTTAAGGTCTCAAGAGCAACACGAGATGCAACAATGAGAAATTACGCACTCATGGAGACCTCGGACATTGCAGACAGTTCCGTTTTCTTATAGACTCGACTGTATGGTATGTGGTAGTTGGCGAGGTGAGGGCGATGATCACGCATGCGCACAATCAGATCTTACTATCGCGCATCTTCCCCAGACTTCTTCACATAACTCGCCTCCTGCACTGTTTTCTGCGTGAAAGAACCATAGGCCATCAGGTTCTATCTATTTTCACAATAATAGACTATACTCTGTTTCTTCGAACTCCAGTGACGTCGCATTGTGTGGAATTACGAGGGAAATACGAGTATCACTGATTAGTTAGTCCACTTTCACGATGTTAATTTAAGGAATACTGATAATTCAAGAATTGAATTAATCTCATATGTAGCAGCGTTGCTCCATGCATTTCAATCGAAAAAACATTTGAGCACAAAAAAATGTACACGTCCATTGAACCCCTTCAGTTAATAAATTATATTTTCGTGCATGAATATATGCAACACACAAAGAGCTGGAGTCTTCCATCCTACTGTGTTTCAAATGAAGAATACTCTTAAACCACTATGCTATGTCTTGTTCTGTAACGTGAACATTATTTTTTATATTAAAAATAAAACTGGTGAAAAAAACACCATACAGTCCGATATTAATTGGTATGACAAGATTCAGTCGAGAATGTTTCGGGTATATCCACATTCAATGCATCCAATATCACGACAAAGAAAGAGAAAGTGTCGTAAATACAAAGAAACTCTCACACTTAAAATTCAGCGTGATATAGACCAGTTGAGAGAGATCCTATTATAATCAGAGCACTCAGTGATTCCTAAATTCTTTCATTAAATCCAATATAATAACGGACTAAGCACGAATCACAAGAGCATTATACTATTGACATGCATTAAGAATCCAGACTAGAAAAATATGAAACAAGTTTTCAAATCAGGTATCGAATTAGTATCATTATTTATAACTAATGTTTATTACTTTTATGAAACTACAAGATCTATGAATAAGGATTTTGAGATAAATGCATTTAAACGTCATAATCTCATTCTAATTATAATTTGGAAATAAATATTTTTAAATTCTTTCAGAGATTTGGAAACCTGGTCGTATTGATTACAGAGAAGCATCATATTTGTAGCGACAAATGGTATTAGAAAATTCATAATATACATAGGAATTAGCTTCATACCTCACTATCTTTTATGCTTCCAATCAGTTGGACTCCTATTTTGGAGGAAGTTCCCGAGTCTTTGTGGGATCCTGTGTAAACGGTTAATAAATAACCGTACCGGTTACCCATATCATTATCCGCAAGCACAACAACAGTACGCTGAAACGAAAATGACTCAGTATATTATCTGCAAATAAACCTGGGGAAAATTTGTACTGGAGTTTCAATAATATTGAATAAAAGCAAGAAGTCGATCGAAAGATAGTATTGAAGCTGAGAATGTCCAATGGAAAAATAATGACACATGACTAATTTTATGTTGTCAACTTAGAGATATTTTGGACATTAAGCTTTCTCTTCAGATTCATTTAAAAAACATTACAAAAATTTTCAATAGAGAGTCCAGCAGGTTTATTTATGCCAAAAGTAAAACCTGATGCGAGTGAGATCGCAGTAACTCAACTAACAATTATGATATATGGTTGATACTTTGATTGGCGTTTCAACCAACCATTTTTACACAAACAGATGTGAGGAAAATTGAGAAGGAATAAAAGATGAGTGCGCGGAGATAGATCAGCGTAGAAATATTTTTGAGGTTTCATATTTGAGCAATAGGACAAGAAGATAATATTTTATAACATAAGTCGTCAAGAATAATCCAACAGAAATGGTGAATACTTAAGTAACAAGACATTACAGAGTAGTGGTTATGCTAACACCGAGTGATAACTTCTTTAATACAAATGGTATGCAAGGACATTGATAATGACATCTATAATTGTTATTTACGATTTCTCTCTGCGGTATGTTTCACAAGTCAAAGTCAGTGACGCTTAGGCGACCACTTTAAATGAGTAAAGGTTTACATTTTAGGTACTATTTGCGGGCTTTGGGTGAATTTTTAAAATCGTTTTTTTTTTGTTTCTCGCTATTTTTGTTAATTTTTTGTTCCAGTAAGATTTCAATTGTATATTAAAAAGTAAAATAACTTTAATTTAAGGAATATTGATGTTAACACAAATATATTTTTGAATAAAAGTATTTCTTATTAACTACCATTAATCAGGTACGCAACGAAAATTGATTTCCAATTGCATTCCAAACGATTCCACCTTTTTTGTGACGCTGTTAAGTACCTCATAATTTGTGTCAGTCAGTGTAATATCTCTGCGACTAAGAGTTATTTGAAGTTTGCTGAAGATTTACAGCACCTCAGAAAAATGCAAAATGAAATCCAAAAACGATACGCATATCTCTGAATATTTTCTGCGAATTCTGTACAGCTTCAATATATACCTTTTTATGTTCATTTTTGTCCACGATTATTGCGCAAATGAGCATCAAGATGAAAATCAACCAAATTAAAACTATAACGAAGATGGCATTAAGGTGTACACTCGGAGATGTACTACTTGTGAGGGTCTTCTCAGTAACATATAGTCTTCCTGGGATGGAGTGGGTTCCTGCCGAAATTATTCCCAGACTATCACAAACGCACGTGATTTGACCGGCTGGGGTATTCGTCATGATCTAGAACAGAAATATTTTATCAGTAGTGTATCTCGCAAAAGTTTAATTTTTATTTTAATAATTAAATGTAATATTTTAACTCATTTTCTATTTTCATCCAAATAACAGCTTTTTAACGAATTTTTAAAAATGACTCTACTTTTCAACAAACATTTTTACACTTATGCCAGTGGTGTAATTAAAATTGAAACGTTTTAATTCATTTGCAGAGACAAATTTTACCAATTTAGAAATTGACACGAAATCAAGAGACATCATACCAAACCAAACACTTCTCAAATAATTCATGTAATTCTCATCATTTGCAACTTTGCTATCGATAGAATAACTGAAAAAAGTAATTTCTAAAAATTATTCTCTCCCAAATAAAACATTCTTTTTGATATCAACAGTTGATGCGAGAAGGTTATACCAAGTCTATAATTTCTGATATATGTTTCGGAAAATATTCTATGTGAAGTAAAAGTTTAAAAGCAAAATGTTCATTGTCATATTCGTGTCGAAAGGTTGGGATGAGGGAAGGGTTTGAAAGACAGCTTCAAAAAGTTAATATACACTGACATATTGCAATTTTAATGGCATTCACAAAAAACCCATACAATTTACAAGAAAAGTCCGAAACAATTTACAAGATTTTTTCCCCAAAATGTTGGTACGTTATCCATCCATAAATTAAAAATAGATATTGTTTGAATGTGTATTAATAGTATCTCAAAATGAAAAGGTGAAGCTTTTTCCATCCATTCCGTAAATATAAAAAATGAGAGATAAAAAAATTAAAAAGCTATAAAAACTAATTGACTGTAAAATAAATTTGTTTTATCAGCAAATGTAACTGGAATTGTTCTTCAATTGCTACAAACAATTGCTACAAAGAGGCCAGTTCAAAATGAGGCTAATGTAAGAACCACTCATTCGATTCCTCAAGATTGTTGGACTCAGCAGCGCAGGAATTTTCACTCTCTTTTGATGACAAATTAAATAATTTTTATCACAGACTGATAAAAATCGGTGAAATGGGATTTTTCAGCATTTTATCCTTATAGGCCCTTTTTCATTGAACATACGATACCTACTTCCATAGTGAAAATTATTTAATATTGCTAATATGTTGATGGGGACCGAAACAAAAAGATTTGTACTGATATCAATGTTTAGGTACAGTTGTTATCATTAGTTGCTGTCCCTTCTCGCTCAACCACTCAGTTCTCGAGCTATAACCCGTTGAAGGAAGTCGTGACGTTACGTCGCCTGGCGCCACAGTTCGTGAGCGAGAGACGCTTGCGCGTTCTATTACTGTAAATTAGAGGTTTTTCAGTTGCCCTGTGCGCATACGTGGTGTCTTTGTTGCAGTTTTTCCCGGATACCTCATGACGTATGGCTGCTTCGACACATTAGGTGTTACAAAGAAAAACACATTAAAAGATATGGTAATTCTACATTAACTTCCTAAAAGGACGTTCTTCTTAGAGATTTACATTCACAGTTTTGACATTCCATGGTTTACGTCAATTGATTCAAAGATGAAAATAAAATCAGATTTTCGTGTGTTTATATTACGAAGTTTGAGATGAATTTGGTACTCCTTTGTTCTTGTTTTTTACAGCAAAATATCTACATTTTCAAAAGGTTACTCGTGTTACTCTTATTGGAAACTATGCAACTAATTTCAAGTAGCACCTTAGAAAATTACATTCCTATAAGTGGAATGTAAGCGATAACTATTATACTACATATCATTTAGTAATTAACTTACTTCACAGACTGAAGTGTTCCATTTCTCATCTTCCCACACTTGACAACTGGAGCTAACCGCTTTGAAGGAAAATGCACTTACTTCCTCCAGCTAAAAGGAAAATAAAGAAAACTTAATATACATACACTGATGTCGTAGCTTAAATCGTTACAAAGTATGAAGTACTTATGTCGTTAAAAACATATTTAAACAATACAAAATTGTCAAATAAGTAGTTTAAGTTGCATATGACCACGTGGAGGACCATAAAATTTAATTTACTCTCTGGAAGCAGCCTAGGAATCATTCCATCATTTGTGATCACGGGTCCTAAGACAGAGGCGGATTGAAAATTCAGCAAACTCCTAGATAATATAAAGAGTTAGCTACGTGTTATGATATCAATATAATATCAACAAATTTGTATTTAAGAGAAAATTATTTCACAAGTACTTATTATTATTATTATTATTATTATTATTATTTAAACTTATTATTATAGAACTATAGATTATTCGGAAAGAGTTTATAAATTGTAAGTATTAAAATAACACTAAATTCAAGATTTATTATTTCAATAGACGCCGCCCCTAGACAAGAACCTAAAGAACCTGTATAAAACATTCGCCTCTACCCGAAAGAAAACCGGAGAAAAACCCAGGCCATGATGGGGCTACAGAATTGATGTACACAACCGTGCCAAGGTTGAGTACGTATAAAACTAAACTAACATGAATCATAAGACACAACACGCAAGACATGCAAGAAAATAGTTCTGAAATTGTTATAAGTTATTTTGAAAGTACTACAACAATGGCGTGATAAAATACAAGACAAATTTAACTTTTCTTAAAATCAATAAATTCTTTTATTCTGTAGAAGCACTGGTGCAGTAGCTTCTAATCACGGATTTGAAGAGATTCAATTTAATGATGTATTTTATATTTTTGAAGAGGCAATTATATAAAACGATTCCCGAATGGTAGAGCCCTTTTTGGCAAAGAGTGGTTGACACTCTGGGACGATGAATATTATTCCTATTGCGAGTACTGTGTTCGTGACTGAGACAGTTTCGTAAGAAGCAAGGGTGGCACTTCAGTAATTCAGTCTGAACAAACACGACCATTTCATAAATATAAATGAATGGAAGTGTTAAAATATTTAATTCCTTACATAAAGATTTACAAGAGTTTCGGGGATGAGATTTACTAATTATCCGAACAGTTATCTTATGAATTCTGAAAGTTTGGATGCTCTGACCGAAATTTCCCCATAAGATAATGCCGTAACGTAAATTGGAGTAAACGTTTGCAAAATATACGCAACGGGAAATAAGTGGACTAACTACGTTAAGTAAAATTCGGAATGCGCAACACAACTTGCCTAATTGGGAATTAAAATTGTCAACGTGACAATTCCATTTGATGTTGTCTTGAATGTGGAGACCTAAGAATTCGTAATATTTTTTTTTTTTTTTTGTGGTGCTTTCCGGTTCGTCGACATAGAGGTCATTAGAGCCCTATAACATTTTTTAATTGTGTTCCGTTTAAATAAAGAAAAACCTGGGGTAAAGATTTTGTGAAAGTACATAGACACTGTTTTGTCAGTGTTTAACAATGAGACTATTTGCAGGAACCAAGCCGAGAAGTTAGACAACGCTTTTTGAGTGTTGGCGTGTTTACATAGTGAATTAGTGTCATCAGCAAAAAGAACCATTTTGCAATTTAATTTGTAGTTGACATGTTCACTTACAATAAAAAGAGTATAGGGCCAAGAAACGGCCAAGAGAAACATGCATATAAAATGATATCACTATCTAACTCAAAATTTCCTGAAGTTGAAATTAGTTGTGATTAAATTAGGGTGTCTGAAGTTGATAGGTGACACGCAACTGTCAGATTTTTTACCGAACAACTGTGTGCTGATTGGGGGAGAGAGTTACTTTCGGTATACGACAAAAACTTTTCCCGAAGAATTAAAAAACATGAAAACCAAATTACATTTTTACAAATTAAAGAAGCTTTGCAATGCACGGTTATTTTTATACACATGAATATAATGAATTATTCCCTATATGAATCAGTTTTAATTATAACTTAAAATATTTATATTTGAAACTAGGCAGATATCGTTGTGTCCCTTGATTTCTTGGATTACCCTAGACACGCCGTTCTGAAAGTCACACGCCTATTCATTTTCTTCGTTCAGGACCAGAAGGTGAACCGCTAAAATTATTTGTTGCTGTGTAAAACCCTTGCGGAGGTTCCAACTGCCATGTACAAAAATTTCCCAGACTCATTGCTTTGCATTCAGAGCTGTAGGCTGTTATGATGACGAGATGCTTCCACAATTCCTTCATTCAGGTCACACCTATTGCTTACATCGATGTATAATTAGGTAATAGTGGGTTATTTATTTTTAACTAAAAATGCAATGAAAGTTATTATAAATTTTTTTTAAAAATTTCTTTTGCCAAAGCGATTTTTGAAAACTTGTGTAGTCACCTTAAGTGACCTACAATCAAGGTTATCAAAAAATATGTCTTTTGCCAAACCGGCTTGCGACAACTTATATTCAGTGTCTTACAATCAAGATACAGGAATAGATGATAACCTTGTAAAATGATCTTAATAATAATAACTACCAGATAAAAAAATATATTAAAAAGTAAAGAAGAGTAGTATGTTGGAGTCAATAGTATTCACATAAGATTTTATGCTAAATTGTATCGATTTGTAAAAGCTATGTGAATAAATATTGAAAGTTAAACTATATATTAAAAGTTAAAATGTTTGGCATAATTGTTTGAAAAAAATAAAATTAGTGAACATTGTGCAATGAGAAAATTTGTAAACCGAGCGTCTCACCTTCTCTGCCCTGGAGATGTGTGTGTGGAATGCGAGGGTCTGATCGCCTCAGCGTCTCAAGAAGGCGGGACAGGAATGTTGGCTCATTTAAAAAGTGTGCGTGTTAGTTTGTAGCTCTCTGAATGTGGTTTGACTCTAGAGAAATATTTTTTGTTTCTTTCATTATAATAATTATAATTAAGATCATATTACCTGTAGCTACATCTATTCCTGTATCTTGATTGTAAGCCACTGAACATAAGTTGTCGCAAGCCGGTTTGGCAAAAGAAATTTTTTTTTTTCAGTTGGCAGTAACTTTCATTGTATTTTACATCGATGTGTTGAGCATAGTTGTGAAACCCTGGATACCTGCTGTAGCACGTGGCAGACCATATGTTTTTCAACAGAACTGTGCTCTAGCCCATAAGGCACGTACTCCCCAAAGAGGGATATCTAACAATTTTTGAAAACCACGTTAATTCCAGCATGTGGCTCCCCAGCTCCCAAGACATAACCCCTTTGACCTTTTACGTTAGGGACATAGTAGAGACGCCAATAAGCACCCACATTACGCCAGGGATGCAGTATTGGGGCAACTATTATGAATGCGTAGGCAAAAATCTTTGTATCTACCTCATTATTGCCTCCAAGCGGTTTTGACAGTGAGTAGAGGCTGTTATTGCAGCTGACGGAGGTTCCATACAATGATTTTGTGCACTGCACGTATTCACTTGTACATAACTTTAAATAGTAATTAAGTGATCTACCTCCAGTGTTTGCTCCTTTTCCCCGCTGACGTTACTGTGCTCTCAAATACCTGGCGCATCCTGTATCTGAGCGAGTCTATCTGATATACAGTAGATGCCTTCGTCTCCGACTTGCGCGATGTCCTTTCCTATTCTGTGCTGTGCGGCGCAGTATGCACCATGCTGAACGGGTGACTGTGTTACAGTATTATCGTGTTAAATGGGTTATGCTCCATGCTAGCAGTATTCAGTACACTTGACTCGTTTATCTCGGCACGTAAGTGTGATGTTGAGATTTCCTTACATCACTGACTCGTAAGTTCAAACCCGTCTGAGGTATTTTTATTTACTTTGGTGAATATAATAATATGCCGCTTTATACTTTGGGACTGTTTTTAAAAAGTTAATTAATGAAAATCAATATGTTTGATATGTACATTATTCACATTCGAGAAATTTTCTCAATTTTCCACGCACCCTTTTTAATGGGACCACGCACCCTTTTTAATGGGTCCACGCACCCATTTAAATGGGTTCACGAAAAAGACCCTTTTACCCATTTATATGGGTCCACCGTAAGGGTTCTGTTTGCCTTGGGAGACATTGTGTAAAAGAGAAATTAATTTCTAATAATGCAGAATTCTAGAGGAACATATTTCTTTCTGCATTGGTGTAATCTACTGTGGCAGTGAGTCCGATGACGTATCTGAGATGAAGTTCAGGACAAAAAAATGCAAGAACACAACACCTCAAATATAAAAAAGTAAAATAATGGAATAATGAAAGATAAATCTATTTTAATTTGAGAAAACATTAAACACAGTCATCATATGGAAGTTCTGCAAATTCCTATCACTTTGTTAGAATTATAAGATTCATAAGATAATTGTCGACATAACTTTTCATTTCTTTTAAACGTAAAATACACATTTCCCTAATGCCCTTACCTTTTCATCTTCTGGCATAAGAGCCACATAGACCCAAGAATCATCCTTCTCTATTGTTGGCGTCTCTGTGTAATCTATTACTATTGTTCTGTTAATAGTCTTGTTTTTATCAACTACATGTTCTGTATAATCTTGATTCGAATCATTCCACGTATAGTCTTGACGAAATCCCTTCAAGCGCCAAGCGATATTCTCTGTCTCTGCGCTATAGTCTGATTTATCCTCTTCGTCATATTCTGCTTCATTTTCTTCTTCAACTTTAATCTCTTCGTCTGTATAAGTGCTGTCAAATTCAAGTGCATCGTTTTCATCTTCAGTTTCATCAGTATCGTCTTCATCAACATAAATGCCTTCTTTATCTTCAGTATTTATGGTTTCTTTGCCGACTGTAGTTTCTAAGCCACTCAATTCATGGTTAACGTATATTTCATCACCAGCCTCATCAATATCGTCTTCGTAATTTGGACCACCTTTTACATCTTCGATATTCAGCTCATATTTTCCTATATCTTTGGCGTAACTGGCAACTGTATTCTCATCACTGTCCTCGTCATCAACGTCCTCTTGAATATCTGCTTCACGGTTTTTACCTTCATATTCCAAATACCAGTCTCTCATCTTTCTTAGGTAACTGTATTTTATTCCTTGGTCCTCTTCAGTGGGGCTCTCCTCATCATAGTTTCTCGGCTGTAACACGTCAAAATTACATGAATTTGTTCACAATTAAGTTCATCTTATTTCATACTTCAATAATCTTAGACATATAAATTATCTTGTTGTGTTAAATGGACGAGATTTTTGAAATGAAAAATACTTCAATATGTACAAAATATTGTTTTTATGTAAAATATGCAACTGGTGGTAAACTAATCACAATTTGTTGTGGAGATATTTCACCAAATGCCTGAATGTATGTGTCACATGTATAAGTCTACTTTTATTTATTTATTTATTTATTTACTGTCATACGCGGAGGCTTAGGCCGTGAGACCTTTCTCCCACCTAACCACAATGTGAATGAGGGATCTGGAGAAACGTACAGGGAGTTAGGTTGCTGCGGAACGTTAGGGAAGGAAGAGGGGGGTTGAAAATACTTTACAAATTCGTGAAATAGCTAAACATTGATGTCTATTTAGCTCGTACCAGTCTTGTGTCTCTTGGGAAACTTCTTGAGTTCGAAATTTTTTGTTTGCAAAATATGTTACTACATGACTCCTTTCTTCAAATCAACCAAACCAACCTCTATGAGAATATTTCTTCGCCATGAAATCGTATTTTTAACGAAGTGAAGATTACGTGGATACAAAAGTAGACTCCTAATCAAGGTAAACTATTAAATAATCTCTGTACTGGTACTATTATGCTTAAATGTCCGTATCTTTCAACTTTGGGAATGTTTTATGTGAATACATTTTCCTACTATTTTTTAAGTAGGAAGTAGTTTTAAATTAGTTCTATCTGGATACCTTTTATTACAGTTCATATGATTGAACGAACTCAAAAACAGATCAAACAGTATTCAATGCGGTAAACGTATTGTACACAAAACCACATGTACACTTCTAAGAGATAATTGTCATTAAATAGATTCAGAATCCAGAAAAGTAAATAAAAGATATCATTTAATTTTTCATTTAGTGATTTTGAGGATGCCCTGGTGTCACGACGGGATGAATTTTCACGTGCACGCGTTTTATGTAGCATTCCATAGAGTAAGCTGTCTATCATAGGGAGCTGTCTGTCTATCTATCACATCATAGAGTTTTCAAAGTATGTCACCTCAGAGTCAAACTACGAAAGTCGTCTATATAGTGTCCTTGATGGTAACAGACGCAGTCGGAGCTCTCCCATGGACGAGATTGTTCATTAGACGTAGGTTTTTTGTTTCAGTAAGTCACTTCGTAAGTAATCGAGTAATTTTGGTTTTTGTTGGGCGTAGACCAAAAACTAAATCAAAACTGACTGAAAATTAGAAAGCTTATTGACATATCTATCTATTTGAGGGCGTTCCAATACGGGATATATAATCACAAGGAGTGTGTGGATCTCACGACAAAAAGATACAATTTTTGTGTGCTTTGCTAGTCAATAATGTTAACCTACTTTGTTTTGTGACACAACGTTCCTCCTGTAAAATTTCATTTTCTTAGTACAGTTTAGTCATTTCTAAATCATTAAATCTGAAAACAAATTACTCTCTATTCACTTTTGTGTCGTCCTAATACAACATAGTGAATGAAATCAGGTGGGCCATATTACCATAAGGTGAGGGTAATATGAACCAGAGGTAAATATTTTGAAAATCAATATTCTCGTATATACAAAAGTATTATTAGAAAAAGAGTTTCACAATATTTTTCTATTTCTTAAATAGATAGACTAGCACGTAACAAAATTTTCTACTTTAAAGTTCTAAAAATGGAAACAGGGAGAATTCCCAAATCTAAGGTGGGGCATAAAACCCTCTGATCACTTATTTCCTAAAATTTAATAACAAATTTACCAATAATAAAGATATAAAATACGAAATACTTCGTGACGGTCTAAGAGCTTTACTTTTTACCTGGTCATATTTTTGTATTAAAATGTTTTATCAAAGATTTTACGTTTACCATTCGTTTATCATTATACTAAAACATTTATAATCCGATTAAAGATTAGATGTTAAGAATTAAAATTAAAAATTGACCATTGAAATCTGGATTTACCACACGACCAGATCAAGAGTCTTTCCCTTACCAATTAAAAGTAATCTTAGTAACTTCACATATTATTAAAGAGTATAGAAACTAAGATTATTATTATTCTCCATGTGCAATTTAAATTTTTAGAAATATCATCTTGGATTTTTATGGAAAACACTTGTGGAAAAAGACAGAAATCATGTTTTTATCGTTCACGTTGGCGCTAACTACATAGTTTACTTCTATCACTATTATTTACGAATTAATTCATATATCATCTTTTTTTTCATGTTAAGATTGCTAAATAAAATATTTAAAAATCAAGCTCCGGAATTTTCTATATTTAAATTTTAATTGATTGTAGAGCACAAAAGTATTGCGTACGTTGTCCTCAATGACTGTCTCACACATCAAATTAGAGAGAAAAATATGAAAATAGATTGTGAAATTTTGATGAGATATTGCATGTATGCATTGAAGTCTCTCACTAAGAATATACTTTTTAGAAATTCCACTTTACTCAAAATGTTTTTTTTTCCTTCAAATTTTTGATATACATTACAAATAAATTGAATTATCCTCATGATTTTTGAGTGGTTACATGCTATATTTGTCGGCACATTATAATGTTTGCAAACCGTATTTCACAAGATAAACGTCCTTGCATAGACGTGTAGGGGCGTCTAATCATCTGTATTTGATGATTAAAAAAAAATTGTCTGAATTAAAGAGAACAACAAAAATTTTGATTAAAAAACTATGTTTTGATTAGAAGACCGGTTAGAGTTCTTTCACAGAAGGAACTAAAACAGTATTTTTCTCCAAAACGTATTAATCGACCATCAGATTAAAACTTGAAACCACATGCATCTGTTCTTTAGGTTACAAGAGCCTTCAAGTTTTGATTCAACTATTCAATTTTTTACCCAAGTTTTGAATTTTCAAATTGGTTTAATTGAAAGGAGACTAAACAAAATAATTTCAGAATCGAATTTATGTGAATCATTACAACTTGCAAAATGTTTAACCATTAATTTTTTTAAACTAGAATGTATTCCTATTTCAGACAGTATTATCAAATCAGTTTTTTTTGTGAGTTTAAATGGATTGAACAAGTATTGAAATTTTTTATCCCACTAATATAATTGGGAAGATGATGTCGGAACCTTTTAACTTCAGAGAAGCAGTTATTAAATTATAAGAATTAAATTTCATTGCTCATAGATAATAAAAAATGATTGAATTGAATTGTGCCGGGAAATTAATCTAGTAGAATATTAAGGGCAAGAAAAGAGTTTTACAAATTCTATATGTTTGTCGTAATATACCCCAACTGGGGATTTCATTAGACAGTCTCAGGTGCACTGTGTGAAATGCCACGTAAATAATGTCATGTAGCTCTAAAACGTTAGCAAAACACCATATTCCAAATAATTGGGAGGGAAGGTAAATTAAATTTTCGGAGGACTACTATCTTGAAAGATAGACATGAAAGAAAACTTAATATTTTGAAAGAAATAACAGATTTAATACAAAAATGAATAATAAATTACTTGCTGCAAATGAGTATTATGAGAGCTGAAAATAGACTACACATTTCCAATTGAATCTGGGTAAGCATGAACATATAAACAGTTACAATTAGAAGAAAAATCCTTAAGCAATACATTAAATCGAAATGATTTACATTCTCTGTTGGTAATTATTCTCATTTATGTTTCTATAATTACCAAATTTCTTTATATTTGATAAAATATTTAATTATTTGGTACGTTGGATCTCATAGATTCATGATTGCTTTTAACAACAATTATTGGCCAAACCTTATGTATGTCATAATTTGCCAAATACTTATGTCTTTAATTTGCTTTTCCAATTAATGCAATTTCATTATGCTTACGTAGTTAAATTTCTTACTGGTTTCATAATAGCTTTGATGTAATTTGTTGTAAAAATTATATTTATATGAATTTTCATATACAGAGTTTTCTCAATATCTCTAATTTATCTTTACTATAACTTAAATTAAATTTACGTAATTTATGAACGCTAGTAACGTCTGTGGTTTCATTAAGCTACTTCTAACAGAAACTTCTAGAATGCTGATTCAGAATGTCCGTTGAAGATTTGGGATGCTTCAAAAAATTGGTTTCCCGGAATTATGCTTGCACAGACGCTTCGGGTGACTGAGTATTACGCAACATCGTGAAATCGTTCGTTACAAAGCGGATGACTGATGCATAGGGTTATAAGCAGTATGTAACATCCACACTAAGCACACTTATTCTAGTGACAGAAAAAGTTCTGGAGAAGCGAGGTGATGTGCTGTGAGAATTTCAGGATTCCACAAGATACACGGGAAGCTTTAATACAAAACTGATGGGAAAGGGGAAACATGCCACTATAATGAATTGAGTGATTTCTACAATTTTTTAATTGAAAAACTAATCTAACTCTAACTCATAGCAACTGAAGCTTTTTTCACTTTGCTGCTCAGAACAATCCCTCAATCATATTGGATCATCCTCTAAAATCGTATCAAGAAAAATATAAATAAAACGAAAGAGGAAAGTTGTACGAGTTTACTTTTATGCTGCAAAGTAATTCACTCCCTGATATCAAATAATGCTGGAGAAAAATGTTACCTTCAATTGTTCCTTTCCTTTTGCATATTTCTTTCTCCTTAATCCCTCAAAAGAACTGAAATCCATCGATCTCTTGCCTTTTCCAGGTTTTCCTTCAGGTTTTCCTCCAGGTTTTCCTTCAGGTTTTCCTTCAGGTTTTCCTCCAGGTTTTCCTTCAGGTTTTCCTCCAGGTTTTCCTTCAGGTTTTCCTCCAGGTTTTCCTTCAGGTTTTCCTTCAGGTTTTCCTCCAGGTTTTCCTTTAGGTTTTCCTTCAGGTTTT
>NNCF01126334.1:37752-159490 GCA_002313205.1 Laupala kohalensis | reverse complement strand
ATATATGTGTGTGTGTGTGTGTGTATGTGTGTGTGTGTATAACAACATACAGCAACGGAGAGAGGTTTATATGATTCTCCAAGACAAGGAACAAGCGGCAACAAGTTAAACGTTTATTATTCCTACATAAAACAAATCAAATAAAGTAACAAATATCAAGTGCTTTTCCCGTTCGCAAGGTTTCTTCTTCCTGAAGCGGGAAAGGACAGCCCTTCAGCTGTGTCGCCGGAAAGGTGGTAGCCTTCGGACAAGCGGGTGGACCGCTCGATGTCGGCGTGAATCCGTCGCCGTTGTGGTTCGATTCACCACGTCCTCCGGACGCGCCGTGGTATCGCGCCAAGTGTAGGCGAGAACCCTCGTCCTCGGCGCCGGCAGCGTCTCTCGTTCACGGCGGAGTGCTGTCGTCCAGATGTCTCCAGTCGGCTTCCCCACCAATTCCACGGGTATGGTGACACACCGTGTCACGCGGTAGGAGAGAAAGTGCGGTTCCTGCGTTTACCGCCGAAAGCCTGCTCGACTACCTTGCGGGTAGTGCCCAGTGCTTACTCGCGTCGTGTTGCGGCTCGAGTCCCCCTCGGACCGTCGTCCGATCGCGTGTTGACTGCACGAGTGCCCACCGTCGAGAGATCCACTACCGCAAGTGGCCAGGAACTCACTGCTTCATCCTTCAAGCTCGATTGCTTTCTTCTTTCTCTCTAAAAATGTTCTCCCCAACTTCTTCCTCGTCGCACTCCCTTCAGTACGCCGCCTCCGCCGTCACCGTGGCAGGTCATTGGGCGGTGCAGTCAGGCGGTGATTGTCGCGCGCGGGCCTGAACCACGGCTACGCACTCCCTCGGAAGCACGGCGCACTTCAAGTGGGCGGGGAATTCGAGGGCGGAGTATGGGAATTATGGAAAGAAATTCGCATAAGTTATTATATAATTTATATTATATAATTATAATTCCCATTATATATTATATAATGGGACTATATTCCCGTAAGTCTCATAGCCCCCCATCAAAACAAAAAAAATCACATACATAACTTTCATTCTATTGATATGATTTTTATTTTGTAACACTTCACTGTCTCACTGCGGGTCGACACCCGTTTGTTGGGTGATTGCACATTATCTTCATGCACCACGTATTGCGCCAAGTCCCCGTGAGTTGTGTCTATTTTAGACACCCACGACTAGTGGTTACTCACATGTCTCACCAGACATGTGGCAAATAAGTCGTGTTATTTACATTTACGTTTTAATTTGTACAAACATTAGAAATTCTTGTTACACAGGTCGATGCACTGTTGTCCGTTGAAGTACTAACATTTGACATAAATGTTTATCACTAATAATCACGGTAGCAATAAACAAACAATTTTTAGATAAATCTTATAAGAATTTACAATGATTTATGTTACTTAAGGTAGGGTTCTTCGTTGTTTTCACGAAAATATTATCTCATTACATTTGTAAATTCTTAATGTAATGATTTTTTAAAAACTGTCACGTTACTAATAATTGAAATTTTGTATTTAATTGAAAAATTCATTAAATTGGAATTTTATCCAATTTCACGTGACAGTTGAATTTACATTAATGAACATTATCGTAAACATAATGCAAATTAATTTTACTTTTTAATTAACAAATTGTAGAATCAATCATTCAACAATAATTTAATCTACAAATTTACATATAATTCAATCATAATAACAAACATAATTTCGTGTGAATAATTCAAACACTTTTGTTATTTGACTTTAATTTTTCTATTAATTCATGTTAAATCAACGTATCTTTTTGACTTAGAATTAACATAATATTATTTTGAAATGTGCCTTTTTTTAGCACATTGGTAGAATTATTCTTCTACTACTGTTGTCCATTATGAATTCAGAGTTACAAGATCCCAATGACAAATACAAATTTAATAAATTTTCATGAACATATTAAGATAACAAACATTGTCATATTGAAAATTTTACTTATCATGAACTATTATTTACACACTTTCACAGGATCAATTATTAATATTTATATTTATTCACAAATTGGACAAACTTCATTTATTTTGTCTCGCTAAGAGAACTACTTACCTAGAAGTTACCTGGAATATATCACCATGTAGTATCACATGTCCTTTATTAATAATTTCCTTAAAATTTAAACGTTGTACCACATGCTGAAACAACATTAGAATAATAGGAGACCTGTTTATTTTATCACAGTTTTCCTTCTGAATCTAATATATTATTACATTATTTAATGTCCTAACCTTATGTGATATTGACATTAGTATGACTACGGGAGCGTTTGTAAATGCAGATAAGCATGTTTCTTATGCCAGTTATTGGCGTCTGCCTTTTTTCTGCAAACTACAACCCACCTTTTAATTCCGGATATGGTTTTGAAATTTTTACTCAGTTATGTTATTTAATAATTTAATGTTTCAACTTTTAAATTAATAACATTACAGAAATATTTCATTAATTATGATGACTATTTTATTCGGTTCTTGGATATTCTAAGTTCCGGAAATTACGTTTTCAAATTTCCCTTTCGGATGACACGTCACGAAGGTTGTGTTCCCTAATGACAGTGCGAAATCAATTGAAAACTGATCATTAATTAACTCTTTGAAAATTTTATATTTGGAATATTGAATTAATGACATTACAAATTTTATTTTCTCCATCATCCAAAAATTGTCCAAAAATATTTTAAACTTCGTATTTCTATCGAAGTAATACTTTTGTTATATTTTGCATCTTTTATGCATTATATGTTAATCCCAAGTCAAAGTCGAGCGTTCTTTGTTGAAAGACAACAAAAATTTCTGAGTGAATCTCCCTGAAATATGCATCTCGTAATGTTAACCAGTTGTTTTAATTTGGCTGCCTATTCTTAAACTAATGGTGTTTTCCATTTTTCCATTATTGCCGTCATAATATTAATATGAAGCGCACTATTTCACCGAAATGTACATCATAACGTTTAATTAATGTTTTAGTTTTATTAGTTAGTCTTTATTATTATTGTTGCTTTAATATTAATAGTTTAGGAATAAAAAGTCGGAAACTAGGTCAGAATTTGGTTGCAAAAACAACATAGCATATTCGGCGAGGGTGAATTACTTTGTGTCGTCAAACTCACGAATTAGGCGGTTAAAAATACTAATATCATTATTTTTGCATCATTGTGTAGACTAAGGGAAAGTAGGTCACACGTAGAGCTATAAATGCGCACATTAAGTCAAGTTACGTACTACCCTAATATCCAAGACGGAATTTTTTTGGAGCCTTCGGACTGGATACATGAGCGGATCGTTATATAGATATTATTCTTGTATTGACGTAAATGTTTATCTGTCTAAACTCAACAAAATCGATTTTAAACGTTTGCAAATGCTCACTACCAAATATGAGTCAAATTTCGCCGTTAATTGATATATGAGACGAATCATCGCTACAGTCAATGCACGATTGAAACGCGAGCACGTGAAATAAGGCTATCAACCGATGCGTCTAAAAGAGATACAGTTTGGCAGCTGGATGGTTCGGCATCGGCATATGACATCGGTCTCGACTCTTTTACTACATGACAAGTGATGCGGGCGCCAGATGTTTGGCAATGGTGGTCTTGTGTTGTGCGCAAATGACAGTGATATTGACACCCAACGCCAATTTATTCAAAGTTACTTACAGATCAGCTTGTCGTATAATCATCTCCACAAAACAACATTAGTGAGTACAAACTATGAATATAGCACCAACGTTGAGAGACTGATAAAAAAATTTCCTCGTGAAATTTTAAGGGGTACATATGAGGAAAAAACTATTTTATTGACTAGAAAACTTGATCTTCCATATAGTTCAGTCACCGTGTACTTAAAACTCAGGTTACCTGGAAAAAGGTTCGAAGTTAATGATCTTTTAATGTTGTATATAGGTATTCCTTGGTGTAAAATCCAAATATTCCAATTAGAGAACCCTGTGCGACTTCACGACAGTCGAAAAAAACTTGAAATTTTCGAACTTTTCCCCCGATTATTGCTTATAACGCGATCTAACCGAGAACATTTCATTACAAAAGTGAAAGAGCATTACATTTAATACAATTTTCCCTAGTTAATCTTGTTTTTAAACCAAATACGTACTGAGATATAGCGCTTCAACGTTTGAAGATAATTTTAAAGTATCGAAAACTGCGAAAAATGGGAAATTTTCCTTAATAACTTTCATTTTCAACATTTCTATACGGATATGTAGAAATAAAGTAGTAATGGTAGTGTCCCTAAATTGACAATCTGAACAAGATCAGCCCCCCTTCCCGCACGACGGGCTGTCGAGAGTCATTTCCAGTCAAATCATCCAACAATTTAACTCAGTCATAAAGTTTGATAAAATTTTAATGTTGTTCTAGCTAAGGATATTAAATTATTTCTAAAATTTGATAGTATTTCGTTCATTAGTCTCTTAGATATGAATTTTTAAAGATATGGCTTACACCTAATGTCATTTATGGGTGCGAGAGTTACGATTATGGCAGGAAGTGGATTGAAATAGCTTTCTTGCATGGTTTACGCTGAAAACTATGTTGAGAATATCCTGTCTGGACATGCGTATACCGGGGATGTTAGAACGCAAACTCATGCAGCTTTGGCTGGTTAAATTATTATACGGTTGGATTTGACACAGAGAAGTATCTGCACTGGGAACAGTTATTAAATCTCCTGAAAGATACATTATTCTGAGGGCACATCATGATTAGGTGTTTCATGCAGAAAAGTACATTCTCAGCAATACAGAAGCACTCTCCATGAACCAGGGTACTATGGTTCGAATACCGGTGCTGCCGGACGCCTGAAGACGGATGTTGACAGAATGTCCGAAACGTTGCAAAACAAAGGTACACATGATGTAAAGATATTAATAATAACAAGAATAATAATAAATCCGTTAAATTACAAACATGTCACCTGACAAGGAAATTTCTTAGTCTCGACTAAGACCAAATTTTCTTCCGGCTTGGCTCATAAGTCCGCCACAACTACCCGCTCAAACATAGAAAAAACAAGTGCAAACTAAAATAATAAATTATATAATATTTTTTTAATACTCGGTGGCATATGGAAAACATAATAGACGCAACAAGAATATACATAATATGATAATGTGAAATTTAAAAAATCTTCGCCCAAATATCTATAAAACACACACAAGGAATAAAATGCTTTGAAAATGAGTACACAAAAATTAAAAAAATAAATAAGGTCTATATGTGTATATTCACATATGTACAGAAACACATTTTCACTTACAGATACAGATACACACCCATACGTACAAGCACGCTTCAATATACACACATATACCATTACTCCTCATGTAAATTCACTTAATGTAAAAATAATTGCTATAATATATTTAAAAGAAATTAATAACTATTAAAATAAAGCCAAAACAGGATTGCTGTGAACAGTCACGCACACTTCACATCACTACACTTCCCTACACTGCAATTCTATTCGCTCTGAACAATTTCTATACCCTTTGTCTCCATTCATCTCACTACACTGCACTTCACATGTGCTCCTATTTCAAGGAAGCAAGAAGACGGCTGCGAAAACATTTTACTCTTTTTGATAAGTTCGTAAGTGTTGTTGCAGATAAGTTATTCCAGTCTACAATGATTCTATTCACAAATGAGTATTTGCCAATATCTGTTTTACGCTTGTGGTTGCCGATACTAACGTAATGGAGCCTAGTGATCATTAATTTCCATTAAGACTCTCCCATGTAGGCACTAAAGAAATCACAAAGACGCGCAAACTTCCTTCGATTGGAAAGTGTGCCCCACTCTAAATTAATATTACGTATGCTTTCCCTAACAAATTTTGCAGCCTTTCTTTGTATCCGATCTAATTCATTGATCTTACCCTCCCTATACGAATTCCAGCGAGCGGCACCGTACTCCAGTATAGGTCGGACAAATTAAGTGTGCGCCAAGCTTTTAGATTTCGAGTTCCCTTTTCTAAGTTCGCGTCTCACAAAGTTCAGCGCTCTGCAAGCTCTCTTTGTTGTGTATTTTACATGTTCTACCCAAAGTAAGTCACGAGCAAATTATAACACCTAAGTAACAACTTTAAATTTCAGTAATTATCTGATAATTTAATGTAAAGTTCAGAGCAGGGTTTATTCTTGATCTAGAAAAACAAAGATCTATTTTTTTAAGGGTTTATTTTTATTTTATTCGTCTCAGTCCATACCCATAATTCATTTAGGTCGCACTGTAACATATAACGGTCCCTATCTTCTTTAATATTCCGATATACAATACAGTCATCTGCAAATAAGCGCACAACCTAATTGATATGCTCTTATATGTCGTTAATATAAGCAAGAAAAAGAAATAAACCCAAAACGCTTCCCCGAGGTACTCCCGACGTCACTGTTGTTTCTTTAGCGGAAGCACCCTTCTATTCTAACTTGTGAGCGATCCTGAAGAAATTCACTAATCCATTTGACAACACACGAATCAATTTTTCACTTCGTGATTTTTGCAAGAAGTCGATAATGTGGCTCTCAACGCTTTTGATGGATCAATAACTATTGCATCAATCCTCCCTCCCTCGTCAAGTGAATCAGCTAAGCTCAGGTAAACAGAAATAAGTTGACTTTGACATGAGTACCCAGATCAAAAACCATGTTGTGCGGGATGTAAAAAATTATTTTTTTCCCCAAGTATTCTTCAAATAATCTGCAACGATGTGTTCCGTCTCTTTACATACAACGGAAGTTAAGTTGCTAACTAATGAAGGATCACTTCCTTTGTGATTGCTACCACGATAGCCTTTTTTCCAGTCACGTGGTAGTAATAAATCATATATTGAGATATCAAAAAGTCTGACTAGATACGGAATCATGGCTTCCCCACCGAAATCAAGTAAATCCCCTGGAATTTTATCGTGATCGATTGATTTCTTATTCTTAATATTAGAAATTCGATTATGCAGCATCCTAATATTTAGTACACAACTGATAACAAAAAAGGGCCCATTTATTTTTCTAAGTCCCACGCTCTGACCAGTTTTGGATCTGTTAAATTTGCAACGCGTCTCTCCTCCTGCTTCCCCTTCGACAGGGGAAGTTTCATTCAACCAATCGTAGGTCTATTTGAAACGGCGCCCATATTTGGAAGACTAATAGTACCGCTGGTAAATCGTAACGAGATAAAATGTTTCATTACTCCGCTATTAAAGAAATATGTTGTATTTTTTATTATACACATTTTGGACTTCTATAACAAAAATATTCTGTATATTCTTGACTTCAATAACTTTACCATTCTCTATATTTAAAAGACATCTCGACATTCGTTGTCTCGCAAGGTCTTCATAGGCAATGTAAACGATATTAGAGTTTCTGTAAAAAACGTTTGCGTAATACTGTGATAAAATATAGTTTTTAACAGAATTTGAATATAATTGCAAGATATCGTATGGAATTGGTATAATTCGAATCACAAATTACTTATAAATATTCCTATAATTTCTTATATTTATACAGTGAAGTAAAGAAATCAAATCTCATTGCCTACAAATGATGTGTATTGTCGAAAGTAATTTCACATAATTTGTGATTCTCTTAAGATTTTCATAATGTGAAAAGGAATTAAATAAATATAGAAAACGTTTGTCTAAAATATGAACTAATAACACAAAAGTTTAATTCTCGAGTTATAAATAATATAAAACTACTTAAGGAACAAATAAATTACATGTTCTAATAATATAATGACCTACAATTTAACACTGGTTGTAATCGTGCAGCATATAAAATCGTGATCCGATATTAATATTACAAAAAATGTGTTTTAGATTACAACAAATATAACTAAAACTAAAATCATTTTCATTAATTTATTCAAATGAAATTGTGAAATACAACAACAGATTCTTGTTTTCTTTCTTTGTTCCTACTTCTCTCTTTCTCCCTCTCCCTCTCTCTCTTTCTCTTCACCGTCACCGGATTCACAATACACCGTCATTGGATGTGAATTCGCGGCTAAGGACGTTCGTGTGGGTGGAAGATTCCAAATACAATGAGAAACATGAGATGCACATTCTATTCTCCTTTAAATATAACATTAAAATGACAAATCTACAAACACTCCGCCGTCGCCACCTCCCTCGTTGTAGCCACCGCCTCCATCGCCGCCTCCGACACCTCCGTCGCCGTCATCCGCAACCACGATGTCCTGCGTCGCCCCGCCTTCGTCCCTCCGGCCCTCACCGCCATCGCCGCCAACACCACCTCCCTCGCCACCGACATTTTTCACGCTCTATTCATTGCCATCTCAAACCAGTGGGTTGGTTGAGAACATCTTCGCACTCGATAGACAGGTGAACAGCTTGCCAAGATTTGACGCACCACGCCGATATAAGTGCAGCCCGTCTCGACCAAAATGCCTTTTTATCGATCCAGCTATTGGCGTTCACGAGAGTCACTTTGAGTGCATTACATATCCATTCAAATCGATCATTGATGGCCCCGATTTTTCTCCACGACACATCTTTAGGCGCAACACACCACTCAACGTAATGTTGGTTCGAGAGATCTTTTTTGCAGCAGAAACCACATCATACACCTCTCCCATCATGTGATCGATATTACGTGATCTTTTGATATCGTTAGTTCCTACATGCAAAATTACTGAATCCGGACTGCCAAAATCCCTATTCTCCATAACCCGCCGAAGTTGCTCCGTCCGGATAACAGGATAGCACTCAACCTTCATTGTGTTTTCGTCCTTCCCCACGTGACGAACGATTGAGTCACCAAACACAAGACTTGCAGTTTTCTGACTTTCTTCTTCCACGACAGGTTCTTCCATACAGCGCTGTCCTGTAGTATTTTGTTCCAGTTCACGCATGCTGGCACGAAGGTCTTCTATGCCTTTGTTTGCAGCTTTTAATTCAGTCTCCAATCGCTGGACATGTTCAACATAACATCTCCCGCAGATGAAGACACTATTCTCGGGAGTAGAACTGAACATTCCACCACTACACGACGCGTGGAACCAGCGTCCACAGGACTCGCATTCCATACAACGTAATATTTCATTGCACCTACTACAGAGCACCCGAGACTCCTTCTCGCAAGCGGGATTCACACTTCCAGGGCCTGGACAATATTCAACACCGCCTATTAGTAACAAAACAGCTGAAGTCACTGCACATAACGATGCGGCCCCCGTGGCAACATCGTCGCCACCGTCGATGTCACACTTCGAAGGCGCGCGGACGCAGGTAAAGCGACCCGCCCAAATACCCCCTCGGACGCGGTAATCCCCCAGCGAACAACCAATTTTCGCAATCGATTATTTAAAAAGGAGAGAGCTCTTAAGACATTCGTACCCCTTGACGACCTGGCTGCGACTGATTACGACCTGACTGCGTCTGACAATTAACAGGTAAAGACGATGGATAATGTCCAAAAAGACTGCAATAAAAATATTGACAATAGTAGTCCAATAGCTACGCTATTCATTCAATACTTCCTTATTTGTCTCCTAATAGAAAATTTAATTCAAGATGAACGCTGTGGGGACTGGAAATTGCACCACAAATTTGTTGGAGATATGATACCCTAATTTTATGCAGCAGGTCATTATGCCAAGAGGACACTTCTACCTCCAAGACATGCTCAACTTCGAAGATAAAATGAATCCTGTTGAATACCACAAGTTCACTACTGGAAGCTACTTTACCATTCGTCGAACTGATAAATCTGGTCTGACGTATGGCTGGACATGACCGTAGATCAGATGCTAATGAGAGCGATGAAGAGTTATGGCAGGCTGACTCGTGGACGTGGCGTAAATGACTGTGCTTTCTCGATGGATTGTTGTATGCAGTGTCTCCAACACACCTGTGAACAGGTAGAGATGTCCACCAAAGTAAGTTCAGGAAAATCCAAACAACATGTAGATATGCAGCCTTTCTGTGTAACCAGGGACAAGATTGATATTGAGAAGTTAAGTGGTTTTTTAGCTGAAAATTCACAATTCATTGAAATTGAGGATCTTGTGTAACTCAGTACAGTAGCTATTGCTCATGAAGGGATGAACTGGCACGAGGAATCAGCATTAGTAGCATAACGAAATTGGTAGGAGAAAATTTTGAAGAAGAGAAGTTGAAACGAAAGAATGAGGTGATAACTCTTGCCTGAGTTTCTAGTTTTGTGAAAATGTAAAACAAAAAATTTACAGTCGACCTTCTTACACTCTTTCAACAAGTTAGCATTACCAAACACTATGAGGATGACCTCATAGACTTACATTCGATCTTGAACACTTCCTCATGTGCTTCTTCTATGAGGAAGGTATGCGCTAAAGCAAAATGTCAGCGTCGTACGAAGCACTCACTCCTGTACAGGAAGAAAACCTTGGAAGCAGAAAATGTGTAATAATTGACAACAGTTACTTGCTGCATAAGGTTCTACGGTGACGTCTCTCATCAGAGCACCCAAGCAGCTGAACGATATCGCCGAGCGTCGCTGCAATGGTGCAGAAAATTTGTATTTTCGTTAACAACTGTCGTTATTCCGTCACAAGAAAAATTTCTGTCCAACGACACCAATAAGAGAAGCGTAATTTCAATGCTGATGACTGATAAGGCAGCAAAGGGTATCGAGATTACTCAAGCATTAAAAGACGCTGATGCCATGATAGTGAAAATTGCGATATCTAAGGTTGCTGACATCGATACTGTTACTATCATATGTTAAGACGACGTCGATCTGCCAGTATTGTTGACTGCGTCAGGCACTTCTCAATGTAACGTTTTTTTTCAAAGAGTGAGAGATGTAATTCGTCAGCTTCGTGCAAATATAAAAATCAGGATATCATTTTTCTTCATGCAGGATGCGGATTTAACACAATATCCAACCCATTTCGACAAGGAAAAATGCAAGTTTTCACCATTTACGAGAAAAACCGTCGTTTGTCTGACTTTGTTAGTGTTCTCAAAGATGACGAAGCAAACCAAACTAAATTTCTAAATCAGGGGAAACGTTTCTTGTGACACTGTACGGTGGAAACATAGGCACAATTACTCTGGACAATCATCACTACCGAATATTTTCCAACTCCGTGATAAAATCCAAATTCCACCTTCCCAGATTGCGCCTAAGCGAGATGTCAGCTTGCCATCGGGATCAAAGAGGTCGATGCTTTTACGAATTAATATTAATGGCTAACTTGTAATAATTTATCTGCATTCTACTTAGTTAATATATTCAGATACCATTACAAGTAATATACATTTTTATAAAACATATTTATTGCGTTATTTATTCTGAAATGCACTTCTCATTAAGGGTAGGGCTCCTATTTCTTAGGTCACTGAATATTATTTCTATAGAAATGTTGAAAGATGGAAGATATTAGGTAAAACCCACATTTTTCGAAGTTTTTCGATATTTTGAAAAAGTTTTCCAAAAATTTGAAACCCTATATCTCGGTACGTATTTGGTTTATAAACACGTTTAACCAGTACAAATTGAAGTAAATTTGATGTTCTTTCACTTTTGTAATGGAATGTTTTCGGTTAGAACACGTAGTCTATGAGTTAAAAAGAAAAAATTGAAAAAAGTTCGAAAATTGCGAGGTATTTTGACTGCTCTGAAGTTTGCACAGGGTTTTCGAATTGGAACACTTGTATTCTACACCACACAATACTCACCTAAAATATATTAAAATATCATTAACTTCGGACATTTTCCTGGTAAAATGTACCTGGTGACTGCACTAATAGTAAGGGCTCAAATCACCCTGCCGTTGATGAGCCCTAAACCCTGCTCCCCCCAAAAAAAATTTCATTAAAAAGTATATTTCATTCCGTACGTAGTATCAGTTCATCTGGAAATACCTGCACTATTTCCATCACCGACTCCTCTCAACTATTTCCCTCCCTCATTATACTCCTACCCACCATGAATCTGTTCGCTGTGCCTTAATCAGCTGCAAAAATACATACTCATACTAAGATACCAGAATACTCAACATTTTTATAAAAACAAAAATTCAATTTAAATGCAATGCTTAAATCCATGGTTTTAAACAGTCACTTCATCCCACTTTGAAAGGAAATGAGCACTTATATTCAACTGTAATAATAATAATAATAATAATGATAATAATAATAACTCATTTAAATTCCCGTAACCTCAAAAAAGCAATAAACTCATTAGTCATCCCCATACTATCCTACTGCTTTGAGGTAATAAAATGGTCAACTACAGATCTAGAGGGGAAAATCAGAACCACGATGGCAAACAACAATACACACCATCAGCATTAGAACGAATGTTTATCCCACGTAACCAGGGCGGACGAGGCATCGTATAAATAAAAAACATTCATGAAAGACAAAAGAACATCCTCAATAAGTTTTTCCGTAACAAAGCGTATACCCCATCACTACACCAAGCAATTACAACTAGTGATAAAAACTATACACCATGTCACTTGAATGAGTCTCTACTCCAACCAATACAAAAAAACAGAATGACAACCTGACAACATAACCAATACACGGGAGCTGACCAACAGCAAAATAAATAAAATAGAATCAGTTAAGTGGTTAATGAACGGTACATTATTCCCAGAAACAGAAAACTTCATGTATCAATGCAGAACGGCGATACACCAACCAGAAACTACAGGAAAATTGTCCTAAAAGAAACTGGAATTACAGATTCATGTCGCCAATGTAACCAAACTAAAGAAACTCTCGAGCATATCATTGGAGGTTACGCCCAGTTGACCCAAAATGATTACAAAACTAGACACGACAACATGGAAAAAATAATTTATCTAGAAATTGCAAAATCGCTGAACTGCACTTAGAATCCCATACCACCAGACCATCAGTATAAACCTCAATCAGTCCTGCAAGATGATTTGAAGTCAAATAATTTTTACTGGGACAGAATCATTCTCGCAAACCTACCAACAATTCACAACAGACTTGATGTCATGCTTTGAAAAAGAAAAGAATCAAAAGTGTGCCTCATCGATTTGGCTGTCATAAATTTCAATAATCTAAAAAAACAGAGAACGACAAAATATCAAAATACCTACAACTAGCATTTGAAGTAAAACATCTCTGGAATGTTCAAGAAATGATCATAGTGTCTATTATTTCATCTTCCCTAGGACTAGTACTTTCCTTGTTGATTCCATTTAAAAACTCGAAATCAACACCAATGTAATAAGCAGTCTGCAACATGGCGTCCTTCTGTCTTCAGACCACATTACCAGAAAGATCTTGGACCTGAAATATTTCCTCCCTTCCAGCAGAACTTGATTTAATGATCCACTGCTGAGAGAAAAACCAACACCAGTTGAGATAAAATAATAATATAATAATAATTTATTAATCTGCAAGTGAGCAATGATTGGTGGCAGATAGAAAAGAATACAAAATAAAACATACATAATAACAAGAAGTTATATAACAAAGCTTCGCCCAAATATCCATAAAAAAAAGAGATTGCATTTAAGTAATTAATTATCTACATGGTGCCCTTATGTATGTATATTCACATACGAACACAAACACGTTTTCGCTAACAAGCAGATACAGACACACACTCATACGTGTTTCAATGTGCTAAGCATAGAACGAAACTGCTTCAATGAACGTTTTTAAAACCAGTTTCTTATGCACAAGTTGGACACTTTTGGCTCCAAATATCTTCTTCTTCTTATCTGGCACTGCCTTTGTGGGCTTTGGCCTTCGCGGAAGGTAGAGCTCGCGCGATTTCTTGACCCCCGCACTAGAAGGAGGAGATGTGGTTAGCATCTCGCTCCGACCGATTCGAGTAGGCCTGGGAGCCAGTCTGGATGTTGAGGCGTGATGAGAATCCCCACCTCATCGGGGATCGATCCCCGACCATTCAGTCAGCAACTCAGTGCACTATCCACTGAGCCACGCTGACTCCGGCTCTAAATATTTATTGCCATAAAATAGAAAGTGTGAGTTTCAGCTTTTCTTTGCTGAAACTATTAATTTACTTAAACCATACGTTGACATACATTGCTCGTACGTACAACATAAGACCAAAAATAATTATGCATTATGAAAGAATCCCTCTTTTGTTCCATGCACAAAAAATATCATCTCTCTAATAAATATTTCCCTTGTTTCGTCACCATAAATTAGCGTTGCCGATTTGTAGGAACTTTTCTCGATTTGACTAACAGCGGGAATATTTTGGGTAATTCCCCTTTAACCGTAAAAGTTTCGTTAGTCAGTATTAAAATATAATTTAATAAGCTTCATCTTCCATAAAATTTAATGTTGGAATTGACTCAATACTCGAAATGTTTCCATAAATACATGTGATGACTTTGTCTCAGTTGAAACTCCGGAAATTTGTGATATCATGTGATTTTTCACGCTGGTTCAGGTTTAATGAAAACATTAAAGCCAAAGCAACGATGCGACCCTTCGTCTTGACAAACAAAGAGGTGTTCGGTGATAAGAATATAAATGGTTTTGTGAACAGAGATCCTATAAATATAAATTGTTTGTGTAAATAAGCACTACCATCAGGACAGTTTCGATCTTGTTGCGATGACAGAAACAACCAATACAAGTTTTGGACGATTCACTTGTACCAGAACTCTTATTGGTCATTTTGGAAGCGCAAAAAACTAGTTTTGGCAACGTCCAAAAGTAGCATTGCACGTTTTTAGAACGCACAAAACTAGTTCCCGTAAAAAATCATCAATCAAAACTAATTTTGGTTGTTTTTTTCGTCCAATGGCCGAATTCGTGTTTTGTGCGTAGCTAGCCCACGCCAAATATAAATTTGAAATTGAAAGTGGATTAAGTAGCGAATTTATTGAGTTTATAGTGTCTTGAGGACTACGATGGAAAATGCCTATTATCTTTAGTTTTATCAAAAATCGCTCGCGTCATGCTTTTATATAAACAAAGAAATCGGAAAAGTAGTTTTTCCAATTGATTAAAAAAACTATCGGTCGTAGGGAAAAGTAAACCACACACGATTTGTGCGCAAAGAATATACCCACAATTTCAGACTTTGTAAATTGAAATCGGTCAACAAACCAAAAAAATTATTGCAAACAAACATGAAAATCGGCCATTCTTTAATATTGTTACAATTTTGCAAATAATGGTTAATAATAGGATAAACACTCCTTAAGACGTATGATTTGTGATGTTTGAAATGTGTGCAAAGGATGAGCGACAATATTCTTTGCAAAATCCTAATTGTTTATTCCGTCAGGGATCCCTAGGGCTTTTTTCTGTCTTTATATAATTTTGAACCCACTATTCGCTTACGTAGATTATAAGTTAATTGCACTCTGTATGTCTCACGTAACGCAATCAAACTCTGGCGGACACATCGGCAAAGCTTCACAGTCAACAGTTCTGGGAGTGAATATTCACATCCACTGATCAGCAGCTTATTTTAATCATTTTCAGCTGTTGTAATTCATCAATATTAACCATACTTTGCATTTTAGTGGCAATACTCCTTAAAATATTTCAAATAATCTCTTCGTTTACTTTTTCCGATTTCCATGCAGGAAAACATTCCAAGTAATTCACTTTTATAAGTATAGATATAATTTTAAGCATGGTTTTTGTATATTCTTTACATGATTATGATACGCTATGTTCCCGGGGTAGTTAACAGAAGGAAATTCCAGATTATTCATATTTTACCAAATGTATCATTATAGCATACATCACTTGAAAATAAGAGATAATATTGTACAAAAATCTCATAATTCACGCGAGTAACACCGCTTGTACAGTAAAATACAGTAAAATTCCTAACTAGAATACCCAAATGAGGGTGTCTCCCAAACTTCAAAACACAAAACAAAAAGAAGTTATCGAAAATTTACCTTTATCGTAGTGACGCTAAACTTGGTGAAGTTCAAAAACAATTCTTGGCCCTTGTTCATTAGGAAACGATAAATCTGAACCTTGTTTTCGAAAGGATCATCAGGTTTATATGGTTGAAAGGATCCTTCAGTTTCTTTGATTTTAGTTTCATTGATTGTGAGATTAAACTTATAGGTAATAGGAGTTTCGAATATTGAGTTTCCAATTTCTTTTCCATAACTTCGAGTGTAAACTTTTTTCTCCATGTACGTGAACAGAAGAGGACTGTTGACAACCATATTTTGGAATTGGCTTCTCCACCAGAAGATATCAACTGAGAGTCGGAAAAGCTAAAACAAAAATATTAAAATTTTTAAGTGTTATTTCTTATCGGTTATATCGGAAAAGTAATACAAAGCATATGTTATATACATTGTACATTCACGATATTCCTACCGTCCGATTCAAAAGTATAGTTCAGCGTATTGATGTTCGTTATTTGAAGTTTTAAGTTTTATTTTTGTTAACAAATATAGTTTTTATAAAACCACTTAAGTCTTTGTTTGTAAATTTTCTGCGTATACTGATGGTAAGCAATGTTACAAATGTTCAGTTGGGCGTTGGTATTTCGCCCGTGCGGTCGTGAGGAGAGCCTGATAATGTGCGTTAGAGGACCTCAGCGTTGCCGTACACTCTCTGTACTGAGAAAAACAATTCTATAGCAATTTAAGAAACTGACTCGGAAAGTAGATTAATTTAAATTGAATTTAGCTTGAAACATTGCTTACAACGAGTCCGCATACAAAATTTACTGACAACACTTAACAAGAATTAGTTTATTGATCTCTCTTAGAATAAGTATTCATCATGAAACAAATAAGATTTAATAAAGTAAATTTTTAAAATCAGTTGAATGACATAATGTGCGTAAATCCAGAACTCCTTTATTCACAGAGCAAAAAATAACACCAAAAATTTGTTCTTTTTATGGCTCTAAACACCACTGCATGATAAAAAGGAGGACATTTTTGGTGCCATCAGTATTTCTGTAGATTCGAATTCAATTTCCAACGACCTTTGAAGTCTGCAGGCTATGCATCGGACAACAGGTCAACAGGTCAATAAAGTTTGCATCGGACAACAGGTCAATAAAGCTCTACAGTTCTTTTAAAATTGCATAAGTGTAATTTTTTAGTCGAAAAACGTATTTGATTTAAAGAAATTCATAAATCTATCGTATTTTCCTGTAATTTTGGTGTTAAATATATTAAAAAAATACGAGATATGTTGGAATACTAGAGAAACAATCCTTGTTTTAAATACGATCACACGACGTATCGTCTGTAGCTCTTAGAACTTATGCAATTGAAATTAGACAACATATTACTTATCTACCAATATATAACATATTTTTAATATATTGATCAATCATATTCAGGATGTTGAATTAGTGTATAATTCTTTTGAGTTGTATCCTGACCCAGGATCCTGAATATAACACATGTATTGCTAAAATAAACCGCTGGAGCCCAATAAATTTACGGTGCCAGGATATGGTGTGTTTTCGAGTCAAGTGGCACGAGCGAAATGTACTAATCTAAGTGGAAACTTGAAATTTGTTTGATGATTTCCAGAAATATATCTTTTAAAATAAAATAAAAATGCGCCAATACTGAAAAAAATTATTTTTGTCTCAATTTGATGCAAATATCACTCAGAAGAAAGTAATATAATTTTAAGCTAGGTAACTACCTAAGTTGAAGATACGTTGCCGACTCAAAACTATATAAGGGTCATTCCATATCACATCAACCAAACCAAGGCAACCATCTCAGATTTTGACGATATTTGGTACACCTATTCATACCATCAAGTTAGCGACTCACAAGAATTTAATAACCAATTCATAACTCCGAATAAAATTCATGAATCAACATCAAAATTTATGTACACATACTTCAAAGAACATAAATTAAGGGAAAATATATCGAGTTTGTATTTAAAGTAAGAAAATTTTTAAAAATTGAGAAAAAATATTTTCTATTAATTTTGGGCGTGAAAATCGTTGTCTCTCTTAAGTGATATATTTCAAACGGCCAAAATCATACCTGAATTATTTTTTGTGAATAAGAGCTAGAAGTGTGGGAAAGACAAGTGTGGAAAGAAAAAAGTGGTCCCGCCCTTGCCTGTTTAGTAAATTTTTGTCATAACAATAATATTATTTTCTATAGTATTGTGTTTTAGTAGGAAAAGTAGATCACATAAAGCCACAAATCGCATTATTTGTAAGTAATTTTCTCCCTCAATGCATTTAGAAACCTTGTGTAAATTATTCAGCAATGTGTCGTCAATGCCCGTCACTTATCTCGCACTACATAGAATAACAAATATTATGGGACTCTGGAAAATGCGGGACTGAGTGGTTTTGCCGAGTCGACAAAAGTGCCAAGTACTGCATTTTGTGGGTTTCGAAGTTTGCATCTTATCATTAATTGAGTGTTTTCTTCAATCGGCATCAATGGTTGAGTTCAGAGGAGTGATTCAGAGTCTTGCTTAAGACAATGTTTGATTTTCTGAATGTCTCCCCTGACTTGTTTTAATCACTCCAGGTTTGTTGATTATTTTCCTTTCATAAACCATTTTTTATCTCGTTGTAAGGAAGTGTTCTCATGACTTTCTCAATTATATTCAAGCATCTAGTGGTTCAACATTAAATCTTTAAAGTGTCGAAAGTTTCTTACTGTTTTTTACAATGTCACGAAGTAGTGAGCCGTTTCCTGATTGTAGTGTGGGAGAAGTAAAGAAAACAGAGTGTCACAAGAAAACTTACACAAAATTTTTTAAAAAAATGATAGATGTTGCAAGTTCTTTAAGGGCAGCAGAAAAAGAGCTTTTGGTTTTAAGAAGTGAAGTAACTGCTGAATGTTTACTTACTATTTGTGAACATCATAAAAAATATTAACCTTTCGAAGTATGAAACATATCAATCACTGTCCTTTTATCCGTTTGAAATACATAAAATTTAGACCGACATTCGAACTCGGAACCTTTGAGCTCTACGCGCTCATGCGCTAATCAACTGCGCCACCCCGTGCGCCTCCAGGACCGTCTTCCATTAACATTCAACTTGTGCGACCCAAAGTCCTCTGAGGTGGTATTTTCGAGACTACGCTCCTCATATGAGGTGGCTCCCTTAGGAAATATTTTGTTTTGGGTCGTATTTCACCAATCTAGGCTTATAAACACACATTTATCTCACAACGCGGCAACCTCATATGAGGAGCGTAGTCTCGAAGAGACCACCTCAAAGGTCGCACAAGCTGAATGTTAATGGAAGACGATGCGGGAGGTGAACGGGGTGGCGCAGTTGGTTAGCTCAAGGCCCAGAGTTCGAATCTCGGTCCCGTCTGCCATTTTCATTCAGCAAAACATACTTAATATGTTACCTTGCGGTGAGGATACCGCGAATTGTGAGATAAATCTGTCATCGCTGCCGAAACCGAGTTAATCATAAAATAAAAATTGATGAACCTGAACGCGCTCCTTACCATAGTAAGTTGTGGGACATTCACATTCTGAAGCAGATAAGGCTATAATAGAAGTAAAAACATCGGTTTCAAGGGAACAAGGAGTCGAGGAAATCAACTCATCTTTGACAAGCTTAGGAGATTCTCTGAATCGCCATAGGAGACTTGTTCATGGAAAAAGAAAGATTGAATCAGCATGAGCATCGATGGAAAAACAAAGTTTGTTAAGTTTTACATGTAGAATTCACTGAAACTTCTAACGAAGACATAGAGGAGAATGAGAGAGCAGCAAAAGCAAGGGATTTGGATGTGATTACAGACTTAATAAAAGAAATGAGGGGCCACCAACCGAAAATTTGAAGAACATTTTACGAGCAAAGTTTGAAGATTGGGATTCATATGATTCTTACAACTGTTGGATTTCAACTGATCGCTCTCAGCAAGTGACATTGAAAGTGACTTATGACGAATTTTGAACAAAAGTAACAAATAGTATGGAAAAACTTGTTCCTCATTCATTCATCGCAAAATCTTAGACAAATTATTTGAAAGATTAAAATCAAATCTTCCTTACAATAAAACAATTATCCTCTTAAACTTCAATGAAATTTTTTCATTTGTCGTATAAAATGAAACTCAGGGATATGACTGGTCGAAAGATCAATGTTCTTTACACCCTGCTTTTTTATCCTAATCCTGAGCAAGCCTGCAGATGCCAACAAGAAATATCGATGCTTAAAAAAGTAATTTATTACTGCCAAGCCAACATTAAAAATATTTAATTTTCCCTCATTAAGAGAGAGAATTTCTTAGCTACCAGACAAGAGCTTGAAAGTTAATTTCAAAGGCTAGCACTGTGCCAGGTTCGCTGAGTTATCACCACGCTACCCCCCTTTCATCCCCATCCCCTCCCATATCGGAATGAAGAGGATCAGCGTTGAACATTCAAGTTTTGTGAGGTAAAATGTCACAATTATCAACAAGTTTTTTCGTCTCATGTATCTACGACGATCATAGATTTTTGAGTTGATCTTCCCCATGCATGAAGAAGGTGATATTAACATCCACTGTATGCACCCATATGGACGAGCAAGATCTTTTTTTGGCCTGAAGTAAAGAAAGATAATTGTTTTGTACCACTCATTAATATTATGTCCTGTATTCCTCCACCTACTGCTCAGGACTCTGGAAGGATGTGTCAATTTGAAGAAAAAGAAGCTTCTTTCGCACGTCGGAGGTTCATTGAACTCTCTAAAAAAGTATAGTGGACCGATTTTCCTCGTGAGTAATACAAGAATAAGCAGACAAAACTGTAATTTATTGTCATATATAATAATTATCTGTTTTCTGAATTAATTTTCACTTTTTTGACTTAATTTTTAAGTTCTTGGTTAAACATAAAGGTAAAATAAAGTATTAAAAAGAATTTACTAAACAGGCAAGGGTGGGACCACTTCTTTCTTTCCACACGTGTCTTTCCCACACTTTTAGCTGTTATTCACAAAAAAATAATTCATGTTTAATTTTGACCTTTTGAGATATATCACCTAAAAGAGACAAAGATTTTCACGCCCAAAATTGATAGAAAATAAATTTTCTCAATTTTAAAAAATTTCTTACAATAAATACAAGCTCGATATATTTTTCCCTTAATTTATGTTCTTTAAAATATGTACATAAATTTTGATGTTGATTCATGAATTATATTCGGAGTGTGACACCTGGTGTTGCCATATACTGTGACATCCACCGTTGCCACTTAAATATTTACTATGACGTAGTCGCTAGTGCACATACCACGTCACTAGTAAGGGATTCGTTGTTCTCGCTGCCACCAATCCAGTTTCCCGGATAAATAAATACAGAGTGAATAATTTAACACATTTAATAAAATTAATCTACCTTTGTATCTACCATTTTAACATTTACAATTTATACCAATAGTAAATAACAGTGACTCGCAACTACCGGCGAGGTACAGTTCTCCAGATCACATCTCAGTCATCTGTGTACTCCACACTGAACATCTCTGACGTCTCCGACACCGTCTCTTTCAACACCTCTCTTTTATTGTCTTCATTCTGAGAACACTGAATAACGGCTCTGATATTTCTGAGAACACTGATAATTCTGAAACACTGAACATTAATATTTCTGAGAACACTGAATAACAGCTCTGACCAGAAGGGTTAGTTTTCCAGGAAGTAATTTAAATGCGTGTTTCGCAGGCGTCACAAGAGTTATAATTTTTTTATAAAATGCGCAGATTTCTACCTGCACTCACGAGAGTAACAATTCCCCGAAAAACACAAAATTTCTTATGTACTTAATGAAGAGAGTATCAGACCTAGGAACCTAAAAATTCACATGAATCGTTAACTTGACGATATGAACAAGTGTACCAAATTTCATCAAAATCTGAGTTGGTGGGCGCCATTTCGAAAACATTTTGGTTGATTTGACATAGAATGTCCCATACGCAACCATCCGAATTTCATAATTATTTCCGTAAATAAAAGACTATTCTTCGAAAATTAGTGTATGAAATTAAAGTTATGGAAAATGAAAGGCAGTTACTAATATCGAAAAAAACGGACCAAAACCATGTGGTTTATTGTTAAAAATTACACGTCACCGTCTGAAAATCACAAAGTAAGCATTTCCCTACTAAACAATGACAAAATCGTATCAAATCCACAGGACATTGAAGATTTGTTTAATTCTTCTTTCTGCAAAGTAGGTAAAATAAAGAATTAATCATCTCAAATTCAATGTCCTCCAAATATACCCATCTACGTGCCCAGCTCACACTTCACTTCCAACGGGACCTGGGAGCAAGTTGGAGCAAGTTTCAGAGGGCTAGCACATGGGGAAAAGGGAGCCAACCACTAACATAATAAAATAATAAAATTGAGGATCAAAGACAGGAACCGCCAATACAGCTGCGCGAAAGACTACGACGTAGGTTATTGTTCCAAATACAAAATGGTGGAACTACAAAATTCGGCAACACACAAAATTCATTATCAACGAAAAAGAAAAGCCACGAATCAGAGAGCAGAAGGGGCGGAGCCATAAGAGTCTAGGAGCAATACGAAGTTTCGACAAAATACATTTCAGAAACAACCAATCAAATTGATAATGGGGAGAGCAGAAAAAGATAGATATTGGAGAGTAAAAATATTTAGTGGGGATCGGTCACATGACCAATTTTTCAGATAAAAAGAGTGGATTCGGTGTTTTTGAGGGTGGAAGACGAGGGAGATGATGATGAGGATGAGGAGAGAGAAGAATGAGACGAGGCCAATGCGTGATTATCAATTGATCCAGTTACTTTCGGTCAACTGCGAGTGGAAATTCAGAATTTTACATTCTTCAAAAGTTGTTATTTAAATTCCACATTTCAACTTGTTTTATATTACAAGTGTGAACTTTCGATGACAGTCGAGATAAAGTGCGAATTGTGAAAGTTGTCTAGAGCGGGATAAGGAAGAATAGTTCAGCGAGTGCATCAAAATTTCATTAACATTCTGAGACTGACAGTTCGGTTCGGGAACAATATCCAGCGAACTCGTGCGAACTCGAATTGCAGGAAAGGCTAAATTCATTTGCCAGCAAAGCAAACTTGACAATATTGTATTTTCAAAATTTTCAATTGTGATCAATAAAAAAGCAGTGAAAGGTAGTGTTCAGAACAGATTCGTAACCAATAAAAACAGCGACCAGGTAACTAGTTGTCTCCAGCGAGAAGGATAGCTGTAAATTTCAGGATTAAATTGTCCGCATTAGAATCATTTGTGTACAATTGTAAGCCGAGACAAGGCAGCGTTATTGCGAAGCAAATACCTTGAGTGCACTGTATTTTCAGCCAGAAGGCATGTTGTTCGTATAGAAACAAGTGACCACGAAGTCAGAATTAAATGTAGCAATAAACAAGTCATTAAAAAGTACACAGAGTGATTAGCGGAACGTAGTGCGATCCTGAGACAATTCGCGAGAGTAGAGCCAGCCGACGACAGTGCGGTGGAAAAATCAAAACGGTCGAACAGTTACAAAGCTAGCATCGAAGTGGTCTTAGACATCAAAGTAAGAAGCACTGTAAATTTGGTCAACATCAAGGAAAACATCAGCAAACTCATAAGAGGGTAATATGTGTTATATTTTTAATAAGGCCAAATAAATAGTAATGTGAGGTAATTAGGCCCAGTGTCAAGTGTGGTATATGTGCGTAAAGAGTGTAAGGTGGCAGTACGCTCAGTGGCAGAAATAATGGTGAGTACCATTTCACAATTTAACGAAGAACTTTCTTTGCGCAGTAGGCGACATAATGTCTAGTGATCTTGTAACTCATGTGTAATTAGTCAGTGATTAATGAACATTTCTTTGTGTATGTAAATCAAATCAATTGTCGCTAATAGATAATAAAAACATTTTATGTCGTTTGAACACCATATTGTTGTGTTTTTAATTGCAAGGCGTTCCCGTAGAAGCGAGAATTCAGTTCCCTCCCTTTTGGTAATTAAATATTGTTTTTCTAAATTCTGAGACGCGTTTTTATTCAATCATTATTTAATTGTGTATAACAATCAAAGGTTACCCAGAAGTTTCAATGGTATCCAACCTGGGGACTATACTGAGTAATTTATCTGTTAAATATTTCAAGAACATTTGTTTATAACAATTTACAATTGTTTATAACAATTTATTAATTGGTAATAACAATTGGAATATCACCTAGAACTCTCAATGGCACCCGTACAGGTGACCATAATGACAAATTTATTAAATAAAATTGTTATTGTTTAAAAAATTGTTTATAACAATTACCGTTAAGTCTCAATATGTTTAATAGTTGTTTATCGCAAGGGGTGTTTCCTAACATATTAAAGAGAGCTAAAGTGTAACCTTTACACAAGTAAGGAAACGAACTCAATGTTGAAAATTATCGACCAATATCTCTCCTACCCACTTTCTAAAAAATCCGAGAAAAATTGTTCTATAATCGTCTCCTAGATTTGTTATCAAAAAATACCTTTCTCTCTGACGATCAATATAGTTGTCGGAAATCCTTTTCCACTACCAGCACCATATTTTCTTTCTTAAACGATATTACCACATCTCTTGACTATGGGAAAAATCGTCAGGGTGTTTTCCTTGACTCATCCAAAACATTCGATGTCATCTATCATGAAACTTTTTCTTTCAATATTGCATTCTTTAGGCATTCGCGGAATTCCACATCACGGTTCGAAAGAGTATGGACCTGGGCCCTGAGGGTCAAAGTATGAGACCGATCGCAACATTATGAATACTTCTCTTACTTTCAAATCTCAAATAAAAGACTAATAAAGTTCATCTAGTGACTTAGAACCCGTTAAAAAGCTAGATTTAATAATTGTCTATACGTAGCATATAGAACCGTGAAAAAATTCGATCGAGGGATTTAAACGGAAATATCTATTTTGGTGATCCCTGATTCGGAAGTAGTGGTTTTTCAAATGACTTCTGAGTCCGACAAGAAAACTTAGTTTTTACTTTGTAATTTTTTCATGTACGATAGACCATGTAACCGATTTAATTTTACTTTAAAGTAATTTACATTTTTAATAGCAAAGAAATTTCATTTTGACTTAATTACCATATTGGGTGATGATTTTATATTGTATCTTTACATTGGTTTGCATGAATAATATCGTGATAAATAATTAATTTATGGTTTGAAATAATGTCTATACCACATAGCTAACCTCCTCCAAAAAACATACTACAGAATTTGCAAATTGCAGTCGGCTTACATGACAATAATAGTTAAAAGATTTCTTGAATAAACAATTCGAATAAGAAAACATGAAGCCGACAAATATATTGAGGACTATGCCAAAAACAACCACGCTCTTTATAAAACGTTTTATTGTCACTCAATAGTGCCGACTAAGAAATGTATATGATAAAATATATGCAATGGTTTTGCATCACTAGTTTGTATTTGTACGTAAAATAGCAAGAACTTTGTGGGTTCAACAATTTTTTACAGGAACTGATAAATTGCGCCCCGCAAGCCTATTCCATGCTTTTCCGTAGGTGAAATCGGTGGAAATGTAGACGCAGAGAGACAGTATTACTCAACAATGTGCAGTGGAATACTAAGTTATTTCAAACAATGAATGGGAAAATGTGCTTATGAACTGCACCATTCCTTCAACAGTTCTTTTATCTGTACTTAACCTTGTCAGGGTTTAGGAATATTTTAAAGATTTGATTAAAGTTCCTATTTCTTAACTTTTTTCGATCTTTGGTATAAAGTTGTTGATATTCTGCAGATATTATAAAAAAAGCTTGCAATAATTTAGGGGCGCATGCCATGATTTTGCCTGCCTTCGGACGAAGAAATGATAAATCCGCCTCTGCCTTAGAACCCATGGTTGGAATTGATGAAGTGGTCCCTAGCTTCTTTCCGGAGTGTTTCGAATTGATCATGCAGGTAACAAAAAAAGTACACCTGAAATGAACAAACACCTATTGCGCGCAGGTACGACACGCGCTTGCGCAGTTCGGCAGAATTGACGTTCCCGCCTTGAAGATATAGTAAATATTCTTCAGTAAGCTGTTGACCGCCGGGAACAGCAGTAAATTATATCACAGCTGATACTGCCTCGAAAGGGGGTAGTTTAAACTTGCCACCAGGGCGCGCCAGTGACCGGCTGAAGATTATTAGGCTTCGAAGGAAATATTTCTGAATTCCTGCGTCAGAGAGCGCGGCGGTAGCTCGACCTTGAGAGTCGAATAACGATACTAGATAACACATCCCATGTGAACATAGTACACCAATATACAATGTAAAAAATACCAAGCACCATATCATGTATAGGGTATATAGTGTCCTAGTACATACATTCTCTTGAGTAGACCGTGATGTTCTGACATATGGACCTACCGGAGTCAGTTCGGATCTCGCGTTCAGTCGTTTGAAGTAGTTCCTAGTTGTGCCACAAGTAGCGCTCTATTCATAAAATCTTAACCATTGCTGCCTGTGTCTAGAATTCCAAAGACGGGGACGGGAGAGGGACACGATAGAATAATACAACGGCAGGGAAACGAACTCACCTATTGACAGACACAGCTAGAGCAGACGTCCACAGAGTCCGGATGCGCGTATCCAATGCCCCACTAACACGAGAATGACTACTCGCGCAAAATTGAGATCCCTACTTCATTTTTTGAAAATTTTAGTATGGTATTGATTATTAACATTTTGTGAAGAATACTGGAATGAGAAAACATTTTCGGGAAATCAATGATGACACAATTTTAAGTGAATTAAAATAATTTTATTTTTATAACAAATTTATAACAAATTGTATAACAATTTATACGATTATTATTCAAATATTTAGAAGTGGCAAATAGGATAATTGTTCTAATTTACATTTCGCATTACGGTTCGGTTTATGCGAACGAGCCTCCTCCTGTGGCATTGCCCTCACCAGTCTCCGACCCTTCCAGGATGTCGTGGCTAACTGTCTTTGTCTGAGGAAGATTTTCAGACCTGTAGTCAGATATTTATGTCGGATGGGACCAAGACTTTATTTATCAAGTGAAATTTATTAATGTCAACTTTAGTGTTAAAGTTATTTGACTTAAAATACTTTTGTGTAAGTCATATTTTTAATTCATAAATAAATGTAAATTCCTCCCACTCGGCACTCGATGTATTCTTTTTAATGACTAATTTACTGACGTATTAGCAGAAATATAGTTTATTTGTTCAGGGTGTAGCTAGGTTGAGACCATGTATTGCAGTGATTTTTTTTATTGTATATTTTTAGGGCTGCTTTTTCACGAGAAACGAGAAGACTAAAAATACGTATTGTATCTTATAAAATTTGTTTTATGCTCATTTTTTCATATTGAAACATTTATTTAACATTCACATTATAAATAGTGTGAATTATTTCTTGATTGAATATATTATTGGCGAGGCAATTGAATTTCTTCACGACAATGAAATCTTTTTTTTTTTATAAGCTCCAATGAGATTAATTCTTCTTCAACAATAGGTGTATATTTTTTATTGAAGTGATCTTCTTTGCATTCACTCTTGTGAAAACACTGTTCCTAGGAGCCTGGTTCCAGCCCAGACGTCTTCTAGCTGAATCTCCGGCAGAATTTTGTTTTGTGTTAAACACGGAGTATTAGTTCATTGCCTCCAAGTGGTCGTAGGTAGTTTATAACTTAAAAAAAACATATTGATTTATTTCTTTATACAGCTATTTTAAATCTTCATGTCTTGTATCACTGCAATACATGGTCTCAACCTAGCTACACCCTGAACAAATAAACTATATTTTTACATTGTATATTGGTATTTTTTACATTGTATATTGGTGTACTATGTTCACATGGGATGTGTTATTACTTTTGATTCAATTATTACTATGATTCATTAGTAAGATTAATGTTTCAATTAGTACTATGTAGTAGTAGATTCAATAGTAGTAGTAGATTCATGATTCAATTAGTACTGCACATAATTATCACTACAATTTGTACTTTTGATTCAACTAGGGTCCCTCCGATGACTAAGGGACTAGCGTGGCGGGGTCAGACCCGGAAGGGGAAAGAAATTTGTTTTAGCTTTTCACATTAGTGTCCCAGTAGCTGTGACGATTGGAATATGTAACTGTGACGATTGGAAAGCATACCCTCTACCTTCTATCCACTTCCTACTACTGCTAGTATCATTAACTCCCAATATTACTAACTACACCCACCAACATCTCCACGTGGGCCAATTTGTTGGCAAACCCAGCTAACCGGACCATCTACTAATAATAGCTCTACCACCTACCTCCTACATCCTATTCGTCCCATATATATAAGCTTGAATAGCTCGCTACGTTTCCAACTTGTAAATACTAAAAAAAAATTAAACTTTATTACTATATTCATCAATTTCTATTCAAAGAAATTTATAAAGAATTTTTGGAAAGCAATAACTTCATGGTTATAGTTGTTGGTAGATAAGTATAGATAATAAAGATATATCATTGCTTTCTTTTCTCAATTTGATATGTCCTTTGTGTAGGTGGTAGACGTAGACTACAGAACACTTACCTACCCGAAGAAAGTAAACACCAAATGTTATTACCTTATCATCATTTGTTTACGAAAATAATAATGAAATAATCAAATACTCTCACATTAAACTCCTACATGCCAGAATACAAGTAGTTCTCGAATAACTTCAGGAAAGGTTTGGGATTATCTCCTCCAGGAATGTTATTCGTTCCATCATTAGAAACTCTATTTGCCATCGATTCTATGCACTCCCACCCACACAACAACTATAAATCTTGCCCCCTAGCCGTGTTAATCCTATGTATGCATTTACTCACGTTTCACTTGATAGCTGAGTTTTTCATAATAAAATATAAAATCCATGGTCTAAGTCAACTATGAAAGCATATTTAGCATTATTTGTCTGCATGGTAACCAAACCCTTGCACCTCGATCTCACTACTAGAGCATTTATCACTGCTTTATCAGGAGCATTTCTGGATTTTTTGGGAGCCAATAAATAGCTTAATAATTATAACAAAAGGTATTGTCAATAAAGCAGATACAAACTGCGTATGACCACGATGATAACAAGAAACTAATTAACTCTCCGGAAGCAAGCAACTTCAATTTCAGAACCTTGACTCTGACGATCATGGAAATCCATTAGTTGGCGCTACGGCACATCTCGGCATTTCACGCCATCACATACTCCCCATACGGAAGGTTTTAAGTCAAAAGCGTTACATTTTATCTCAATAGTACTATCTTCACTTATGAAGAACTGTCTACCCTGTTAATTCAAATCGAGGCCATATTGAACTCCCCTGTTTCTTTTATTGACAGAAGATCCACATTGTTTTCATCACATTTCGCCCAGTCATTTTTTAATTGGTAGAGACTTAACGTCTTTTCCTTCGCCATTGGTTTACGAAACGGTTTCACTTCCTTCCAAGGAACAACATAGAAGTCATCACTCATACTCTTTGGAGAAAAAAGCACAAAAAAGCTTGTGGTGACGAACGTCCCTTTAAATAATGAAATTTATCTAAATTTGCTAGTCTCTTGGATGAGACAATAACTGAATAAAAGGTATCCATAAACTCAATCCAATTAGTAATCTTACAATCAAATTTTGGCAACGTTATAACTGATAACTTAATGTTGACATCTGTCTGCAATGAATTAGCTACCGTGACAGATTGGTGACAATTGGTGAGGTAGAGAGAGGAGGATCGAACATATTCTTTCCCTCCCTTTATCATGTATTTATCATGCTTGATGCCTTGCAATAAATATTTTCGTCATCTGTGAAATAGTCAATTTTCTTCCTGAGAAATCTACATTATTTTATTGTTTTAACACTGAACCCATTTTCAACCCTCATTCATATTTTCCAAGATGATTAACAAGGGTATAAACTATTTCAAGAAATAATTTGAAATTTTAAAAGCAGCGCATTTTCAGAAATTGAAAACAAAATTTTGATTTTGAAAGTGTTAATTTTTTTCCTCCTTGATCTATGTCATACAGCATGTCAATGTAAAGACCATTAAATAAGTTGTAAAGTGACACCTATCCCAGCTCTCTATCTTAATTAGGAGAGCTTCCAGAGCAATTCAAAAGTTCTGTGTAGAGTCGTTTTGGGGTGTTTTGTTTAAACTTTACATTGTTGTAATCTCCAAACGAGCTGAAATTTTACAGAAATATTTGATTCTTTTATTAATCTATATGATGGCTACCTCCCTACAAAATTTCATGAACATCTGAGAGGATGAGGTTTAGACTCTTGTGTTGATTTGAAATGGAATGACTCATTTAGTTTCTGATAAATAATTGAACAAAAACTTTTGTGTTAATACAATAATTGGACTTCATCTTGTATCATCTGATTAAAATGCATGTTTTGAGTAAGTGAGGTTACTGCTCTTGAATGCACAATCGGTATTCCTTCCATACTATCAACTTGTTTTCGTTTAGATTTCTTAGTACGTGTTTACGTGTGAAATGTAATGATCGTTGGTTCTATTTTTCTATCATACATTTTTCAGTGAGAATTGAAATTGGCATTATTTGCATAATTCAGTCATATTCTTTTACGATAATTTCATCAAATAGTTTTCAAATATTAAATATGTGATACAAAAATAGAATGTAGCATGTATTTTTTCTTGTTAATCTTTGAAAATAAAGAATAAGGTACATGTGTTGTAAGACTTTTATTTTTGTATCTTCCAACTTTCTTTTATTTTCGAGAGGTGCTATGTTTATTTTTCTATATTTATGTAAAATATTGAATTTATAACATTTATCCATAAATGTCTCAAATACATTTCATAAGAGTAATTAGTCATAGTCTGAAGATGAAGCAAACATTTGCTTATTACACCGATCGAAACCGAATTCTGTGTCATAGATGTGACGTTACGGTAGCGAACGCATGTTTTGTAATTTTGAAGGTAGTAGCCATGTATTTCATTCGTATAGTGTATTCTACATACTACATCAGGCAGGTTTGAAATGTTTTTGATCTTAATAAAAACGTTTTGCAATCAGTTTTTGAGTTCTTCGGGTTATTTACGAATAATGTAAATATATTTCATGGATACATAACGTTCAGTTAAACAACATTAACATTTAGTTATGATTTATTTATAACTAATTCCTCTATACTGTGGCAGAACGAAACTTGGTGGTTAAAAAAGTATACTGAATTTAAATTTTGAGCGCCTCGACTATTTTATCTCAGAGTTCCACAATAATTTCTGGGTTCGATTTTTTTAATGAAGGAAAGGACCATGCAATGGTTCCACTTAAGGAAAACGCTACTGACAAATAAATCCATTTAATTTAATTACCTTTTCAATTACAACAAAACCCCTCATGTTGTTTTCCCCCAAAAGAAACAAACACAAATGGTGGACAAATAAGAACATAAACACTACCACCTAAAGGGCATCTTTCCCTCCAAAAAAAACTAAAATACACTGGCTTTAACCATAATATTATCTTATCAACAATTAAATCTTCCTCTTTCTCAAACAATAGCAATACACTGAATTTAATAATAATATTATCTGATCAACAATTAAATCTCCCTCTCTCTCAAACAATATCAATACACTGAATTTAGTAATAATATTATCTTATCAACAATTAAATCTCCCTCTCTCTTAAACAATAGCAATACATTGAATTTAACAAGAATATTATCATATCAACAATTAAATCTCCCTCTCTCTCAACAATAGCCATACACTGAATTTAACCATGGCATAATTTTATCAACAATTAAATCTGTCTTGGCACTGATTTAGTCCATAGTTCATGTCCCTTTTTTATAATTTATGCCGGTTGATTCATTTCGCGCAAGCGCAATACGACGTCGGTTTAAACATCACCAACCGTCGTAAAATACCTCTGATGATGACCAACCAGGGCAGACCGTAGAGTGGTGTCCTCGCAATGGTCAGCTAGGCTCCAATCTCGGCGATCGCTGACGGTGTCAATCAACGACGACTACCGGAAGTTGCTCCAATCCTTTTCTGCGAACTCGGCCCCTCCGATCGCAGTGTCAGCATAGCCTAGTTCGTCCGAATGACCACCCGAAAATAAGTCGTCCGCGGTTCGGATCGAGATCAACTCATTAAATTGTCCCGATGATCAAAAAATCAACGAACACTCGACTCGAGCTAAAAACATCTGANCTCGTTCGTCCGAATGACCACCCGAAAATAGTTCGTCCGCGGCTCGGATCGAGATCAACTCATTAAATTGTCCCGATGATCAAAAAATCAACGAACACTCGACTCGAGCTAAAAACATCTGAGCTGAGCGAAAAATCTATCTCAGCAATGTAAGCGATGTGAGCTGACTGCGAAAATCTAATATCTGAGCTGCGCGAAATGACTGATGCGAGTGATGTCAAAAAAAAACGTCTCAGCGCTGTGAGCTGAGCGAAAAATCTAAGCGATCTGATCTGACTGATCTGAGATGTGAGCTGCGCTAAAAAATTTGTGAGATGTGAGCTGAGCAATGTCAGCCGCGTCGAAGCTACCAGCTACGAGCGTGAACGATGTTACTGATGTCAGCTGCGCGAAAGAAATCTGTGAGCGTATGAGCTGCGCGAAATGACTGATCTGAGCGCGTCTTCAAAAATGTGAGATGTGAGAGCGAAATTTCGTTTTCCATTCCTTAAATGTTCTTACTCCCCACTTCTATCTATTTTTCCCTTCCAGATCTTCCAAATTTTGAATTCCACGTGACCGAAACTTCCAATGCCAAAACGATTCCCCCTTCTTACGCCTAGATTCTGATTGGGAAATTTTAAAGGACTTCAAATAATTTCTAACGTTTTCTTGCAACGATGTTTTACTCCCAACGATTTTACGGACAAGTTGGCTCTTGTTTCCACCCTTCGCACATCTGGGGTTTATTGCGCTCGAGTTGGGTCGCTTTCGCCACCCTCTCGCTAACTTGCTATTTCTAAAAAACTGTAAATTTCCTTCGACACCAAAGAGCCGACTGTGGGTCTACGCCATACCAGATGCGACCGCTGCCTTCGTCATCTCTCAACGGCCGACCTTTTAAATTTCTATTGAGTCGGAAGACTTTCCTTCCTCTCTTTTAAATTTCATTATTCCCGAACGAGGATGATTTTATTAACAATTAATTACTGAACTATTCAAATCTCACAATACAAACACAGACGCAGATAGATAGCAAAATTATTTTTTAACAGTAGTGGGAAAATATATGTAGGTAGTGGGGGATGTTTTGAGATGGAGAGGAAGGTCTTGGAAACGTCTTTGGGAGTACGGAGACCAGGTCAGGTTTGATGGACGCCCTAAACGATAAACGTAGAATCCGTTATTCAGAACACGAGTGAGTATGCACTCCAAAAGAACAATAATACATCATTAACTAAGTGAATAACGCTTGCTCATATAACGTTGACATTTGTCGCAACCAATGTGCACATCATTAATTAATAATACTTATATGGTATGTTTATACAATTAATGACATATAAGTAGATCAAACATATAAGCATAAAAGGATAAATGCTAATCATATTTTTTTACAATTTCACAAATTAACTGTTATACACCATTTTTTTCAAGCATTCATTTTATTTTTTGTCTCTGGAGTTTTTCATTAAATAACAACCTAGCCAAGTCCCTCAAGTAAGGTCATGTACTTCCTGGATCATGCGTTCAGGAAAAATCATGATAATTATCCCACAAACAATATAGTTATTTTAAGACTGTTGGGTGTTGTATCACGAAATTGAAGCAATCAAACTTTTCAAATCTAGATGTCTAGATGTTATAAACCCCAGTGTTCAACCAGTCAACTTTCTTAAAGTATAAGACGTCGTTCTGCACTCCTCTGACCCGGAACACATAGGAACTTCGAATAACTCAGATGTAAAAAAAACAACGTATCATTGATTCATGTACATGTATCAGACAGTATCTCAATACATCCGAGAAGTAAGTACATCAAGTGAATGCATACAAAAAACTGTTCTTATCTTACAACATGCACAAATTTTATGTAGAAAAAAACTACCGCCTCTCCCAATAGCAGAATTGAAACTTCTAATACCACTATATTTATACGTATGAGAACTTTATTTTCAAATTTGATATGTGAAATAATTATTTGATTTATATTTTAGTTCGATTTTGAATTTATCTCGATATTTTACTAATTTAATTATATTGAATCCTAATATTGAGATTAGGCTTAAAGTATAAGAATTCCTTTCCTTAATTTTCTAAAATGGAAGAAGTTGATAGTGAAACATGGTGCCGTAATATATGATAAATATATCGCATCAAAAATTTCATATTTGATAAAATTTTATATCGGTTTAAAAGGAAATGAGAGTAGATGGGATGGGGAGGACTAAGCACCATTTTTTAATGAAAATTTTACGATATTTTCCGGAGTTTTCTTGTAGTTCGAAGTGAGTTTCACCGGTAGCAAAGTTATTATAAACAAAAAAAAAGAATATTAATTCTGTTCAGTGAGTTCGTGACATAGGACCAAAATCTTTAAAAAGTGTGTTCAAAATAACATTGTTTACCAGTTGTTACATCTTACCACGAGTCCATACACAGTGTCTTCTCCCAGGTCATCTTTTAAGACGAAATTCGCACGATCATCTCCGAACTCCTCCTCCTCAAACCAGGTTCCATTATTTACCTAAAACAATAATCATAAACATAGGAATGAGACATTCCAAAATCTCTCATTGTACACATAGCGCAACAATTATTTCAAACATGCACCGACCATGTTTCGTCTGTAAAGATATTCATTTTTTTAGTAAAACATAACTATTATTCTTTCAAATTTAAATGAGTACATTCACACTATTTACACTAATATGCATTTATTTTTTCCCACATACATACTTACTTCCTTCAGCCTGTTCAACTGCAAAACATCAACATAGCCATTTATACTCCCAACACCATCAAATTTTTCAAGTTCATTTTCTCCCATTTCCTTTTTCAGTATCTCCCAATTCAACCTATTCAAATAAATTTCTTTTTTAATCATTCACTATCTTACCATATGTTTTTAAAGAACTGCAAACATTATTTCCACCTGGTCATTATTAATGTGCTTACCGCTCTTTCAATTTGCGATCCAACTTTTCCCCCAATTTGTTGGTCATATTCAAAACGATCATTGATTCCCCATTTTCAGTTCTAAACGTTCTTTTTTCAAGTTGGCTTGATATGCTCAAAACGTTATTTGATGTTAATTGAGTCTTGTAAATGGAAAACGCTGTGAGTGCCAATTTTTCTCGTGGTAAAAGGTTTTCCTTGGTTTTGATGGTTTAATTGCTATAAAGGTCTAAAGATAGCGTGGCCGTACACATCGTCATAATGCTAACATGTATTATGCAAGTCGGATAAATCGATATTATAATTTTTTTAATTTGTCGTAATGCTAAGCCAAATGATGGTTATCAGGCGTGGCACATTTACGCTTTGGGTACAATCTGCAGTATTTCGGAGTATTTTTCGGATATCCCAGGTAGGAGACTTCATATTGTTAATATTTGGCACAATTTCAATATAACATAAAAATTGGATAACATTTTATTTTTTAAAAGCATAATTAGATGCAACATAAAACAAGTAATCTATGATGATTTTTTCATAATTTTTCATAACCAATTATGGCGTTTAATCTGTTTACGTGTCTCCTGTAAAATTATGTTTTGGTGCTTTGAAATTTTTTCCATTTACATGCCACGATGTCTCCTCCTTCATTAGACATTCCTCTACCTCTTTTAGATCCACAATGTTGACCTAGACTTTGAATATTCACATATAACTAGTTCATACTCCCCAGAATTTACCAATACATAAAAGCGAAAGTGTGTCTGTCAGTTTGCTACCTTTTCACGGTTAGACCACTGAACCGATCGTTATGAAATTTCGCAAAGAGATAGTTTACATATTCAGGAAGAACATTCGCTTTTATTTTTAAAATCTGTAAAAAGAATTATAGGAAATGGTTTTTGACGATAAATGTCGATGATGTCGGGAATTAGTTCATCTTTGGTTTGGTATAATCTCTTTCGCTGCCGGAAGATATAGGTGAATCTATGAATAGCAATAAGTCATCACAAAGAGCTCTTCAACAATATATATTCATCTACAAGATTAACTGAAATCATCGAAAAATTTCTTAAAAATACATGTGTTGAATGCTTCAATTTAAGAGAATAATTTAAGAAAGAAAAAGAAATCATAATCAAATTAATAAATTCTTGTTTTGTGAATTTAACGATGATAAAAAAACGTCTTAAAATAGTAAAATGTTGACGGATAGTGTTGTCATGAAATGTTGCAGCCGCACTGCCGCCGTTGTGTCTTGCCTCGGAAGCGAAAAGCGAAAAGCGAAAAGCGAAAAGCGAAAAGCGAAAAGCGAAAATCCCGATGAGTGGGTTCGTCCCACCTGAGATGCTGAGATGAGGTGACACTTCTGATGTGGTGTCAGAGTTGGATCACCATTGGTGTTGTGAGGGGGGATTAAATAGCTCCAGAACCCCATACGTGGAATAGAAACGGGTGGTCATGTTAAAATATGTAATCGAAAAAGACGGGTTTCATCCATAGAATTCGGGACTTTACTGATAAACAGTGACATGATGCCAAATAAGTACAAGTTCAGCACCTTTGGAGGTTAAATACCTCTAACGCTCTTAGGAAGGAAGTGGTGTTATTACTACTCGTTTACATAATTTCACCACACATCTGTTTTGTGTATTAAACTTCATTAAACTCACCCGCTAAAATTTGTCATAGTACCTACGCTTTCCGTTTTACATACCATATCGTATCCAGTTTCATATACCTTAGTCGAATCTAATTTTTATTACGAGATATCGTATCTTTTTCACAATTTGGATATTTATGTTGACAATTTCACTATTGGATCCCTCTTATTATACATCGGTCATTCTACTAATACAGAAAGTTAGTGAAGATCTGCGGTCNCACACACACACACTTGTCATATTACTTACCCATAACATCGTATGAAACATCGTCTTTTTGTAGTCATGCTTTTCCGTCTCCACACGTCGATTAAGGTACGAAGCAGCTAGGGCGCGAAGAGCCGAGATTGCGATGCGACTGAACCTTCGGTACTGCAAATGAATTCATTAGATTAACAAAACATAATTTTCACCATTTAATAGTTATTGACATTATGTCAGAGTTTTGTAATCGTAATTGACTCTGTGAATGCTCAGTGCCAAAGAGAGAATAACGAAATATTCGTTCGTAGTATAATTCTAAAGCTATATCTTCAGAATAGGAAATACATTACTGTCCACACAATTACACTACAAGGTTTAACAAACAATATAATTTCAAGAAGGGAAACGTATACAAAATATAATGAAATATTTTTTCGTGTGAGGGAAAAAACATAAAAAAGTTTGTTCTAAAATTCAAGAGTTTCTGGAATGTTTACTCAAAAATCTGATGTCCAAACTACTTATTGATCTTCATTCACATGTTACGTTCAGAACACTAGATTTGATATGTGTCCCATTAGAGATAGATTTCATGTGTCTTTGAAACCTTAAAACATATCGTTCTCACAGCACTCTAAATTATTTTTTTTACGTCATTACTTCAATATGGGAACCCTTTTGCTTTTGTCAACTTTTAATTTTATTCACAGAAATGCAGTGGAGTAATGTGATTGATTGTGATGAAATATTGCACCAATCATTAATGGAAGAATGGCTTCCATTCATAAAGGATTTAAAGAGTTAAATATTATTTCATTTCCTAGAAACGTTATTAGTTTCTCAACGGTATAAAATGAATCTGTTTGACTTATCAGATGCCTCCTTGAATGCTTTCAGTAGTTTCGTGTTGTTTAAATGCAATCTGGATATGAGTGCGAGTTTGTAAAATGGAAGTAGCTTCTGTAAAATAGATATCACTTCCACGATTGCAACATTACTCTTTGCCAAACTATTTTGGGTACATTGCTATTAGATAATATGTATGAAAATAATTTCTTTATTATATTTTTTTTAATTCTTGGGGTTTTAGGGTTCGACAAGAAGTAGATAATAAGAGCCTTCACATAACTGAAAATAAAGACGATAGGTGAGGCCCATCCTCAAATAAATGTTCCCAAAGTTGTGCTCCTACTTTAGTGAACTCCACGTACACTTCAGTAAACCTCGGGTCACACATCGTCACTATGTCACTCTTTGATAATGGTAACTTCATTTCTCAAACCCGATCTTACTCAGAGAGCACATGGCATCTTCGATCAAGTGGTAGAAATCTAAAAGACATTTTTCTGAAGGGTTATAGTAAGACAGTTCATTGCTTCACGTATTTAAATTCAAGGACCTGAGTGGCTCAAAACGTTTGATCCAAACAGAGTAAAAAGTACGTGATTACAACATATTCATGAATAAATCAAAGAACGATTGTGGGAAGTACATCTCAGAACTGTTTAGTCTCGTCTGAAATTCGTCGTAAAAAATTAATAATAAATGCTGAGCCATTAACAAGTCAGGAAATTCATTCCTTCTTGTTATGAACCATAAGAATCATTCAATATCAGGAATGCTCCTTAAAATTTCACGCTTGGTCAAAATGTTAAAAATCTCGGAAAACTCTAAGCGTAGAAATATATTCCTACTTTTACACAGAGATAATTTGATCAGAGTTAGTGGCCGTTTTTTTAAATTCGTTTAAGCCGTAATATAATCTCTTTTTAAATTCACATCAGTTTATCCCACTGATTAAACTCATATTGTGCAACTCTTAATTGAACATTTGCATTATAAACTATATTGTACACTACTGATAACATAAAAGGACCCATTTATTTTTCTAAGTCCCATGCTCTGACTAGTTTTGGATCTGTTAGGTTTGCTCTCCTTTTGCTTCCCCTTCGACTGAGGAAGTTTCGTTCGACCAATCGTAGGTCTATTTGAAACGGCGCCCATATTTGGAAGACTAATAGTACCGCTGGTAAATCGTAACGAGACAAAATGTTTCATTACACCGCTATTAAAGAAATATTTTGTATTTTTTTATTATACACATTTTGGATTTTATAACAAAAATATTCTGCAGACTTGGCTATTTATTTGTTCGAATTTTGTTTGTTTCGAAACTTGTTCGAATGGTTTAATGTGATTTATAACACGAGAAATAAAATTTTGTGTTATTAATTCATATTTTATGCAAAAGTTTTCTATATTTATTTAATTTCTTTTGACATATATGAAAAAATAAAAGAATCACAAATTATGTGAAATTACGTTAGGCAATACACGTGAAGATAGAGGGAAAGAAATACAACGATAGAGAAAAGTGAGAGAAAGAAAGAGTGACAGAAAGAAGGAAAGAAAGAAGGAAAGAAAGAAGGAAAGAAAGAAATAGGAAGAAAGATAAAGAAAAGAACCTATGGTATTAATATGAGTTAATACATTTCAATTTGATTGGAATAAATAAAAGGGATTTGTCTTTTTTTATTTATTCATATCTGAAACGAGGTTTTCATATTATTGATCTCTGATTATTTTTTTAGGTTGCACGATTACTACCAAATTGTTATATCGTGGATAAATATGTCACTAGAAGATGTAATTTATTTGTTCCTTAAGTAGTTTTATATTATTTATAACTCGAGAATTAAACTTTTGTGTTATTAGTTCATATTTGAGACAAACGTTTTCTATATTTATTTAATTCCTTTTCACATATATGAAAAACTTAAGAGAATCGCAAATTATGTGAAATTACTTTCGACAATACACATCATTTGTAGGCAATGAGATTTGATTTCTTTACTTCACTGTATAAATATAAGAAATTATAGGAATATTTATAAGTAATTTGTGATTCGAATTATACCAATTCCATACGATATCTTGCAATAATACTCAAATTCTGTTAAAATCTATATTTTATCACAGTATTACGCAAACGTTTTTTACAGAAACTCTAATATCTTTTACATTGCCTATGAAGACCTTGCGAGACAACGAATCTCGAGATGTCGTTTAAATATAGAGAATGGTAAAGTTTATTGAAGTCAAGAATATACAGAGTATTTTTGTTATAGAAGTCCAAAATGTGTATAATAAAAAAATACAAAACATTTCTTTAATAGCGGTGTAATGAAACATTTTATCTCCTTACGATTTACCGGCGGTACTATTAGTCTTCCAAATATGGGCGCCGTTGCAAATAGACCTACGATTGGTCAAACGAAACTTCTCCAGTAGAAGGGGAAGCAAGAGGAGAGAGGCGTTGCAAACTTAACAGATCCAAAACTGGTCAGAACGTGGGACTTAGAAAAATAAATGGGTCGTAGGACAGGTAGGAATAAATTGTAAGGTTCTAGTAAAGAAAATGTGGGTGGATGTAAGAATAAGGACAAGGGATGATGGATGCATAAACATAAGGAGGCATCCGGCTGTATTACAGGAAAAGGTGATGAAACCAGTTTTATACCAATAAATTGTTGTTGTTCAAGTGATGATACGCTACTCCACGGTGAATAAAGACCGAGAGATAGGGATCACCTCTGCAAGAAGGGGAATGAGAAATTATTTGAGTTTATAGGAGGAGCTGAAATTAATAGTGTAAACATGGGAAAGGTGATGAAACAGGTGGATAAGCTTTTAATGGAGGCACTTTTAAACGTTTTAAATCAAGTATTCAAAACCAACTTCGAGATGCGGTATTTGAACTGTGGCGCTCTGTGGTGAAGTTAAATGTTGCGAATGAGTAATGCCGTAAAATGGATGACATTATAGATTTGAGCAGTTAATGCATGGGCCACAGAGCGGAATACCAGGAATTGATGAATTTACAGTATATGAAATATACCAGTTGATTAGAGAGGATATGAAAAAGATAGTGGACGAACAGAATGAAGGGATATTTACTGTAATAGATCAGAGGGAAAATGGAGTAAATGAGCAGATAAACAGATCTCAACAAAATACATACATATTTTAAACTGAGTCAGGAGTACGCGAGTAACTAGAGTAGTTTAAGAGGAAGATGAAGAAAATGGAAATGGAAATGGAAATTAATATGGACACACTGGAAAAGACTGTTGATGAAACTTTTGTAAAACTTAATACCTTTTTTCTTTTGTGGAAGAGATAGCTGAGCTCAAAAAGAGCACAAGGGGGGATTTCATTAGTAGGGAATTATTTCAAAGAGAGGCATTAATATTGCGAAGAACTAAACCAGTTGTTGGATCAATAAAAGAAACTCGGTCGTTCGTAATAAGAGGAAGAGTAGGTTCATGTGCAAATAAATATTGAACGGGAAACAGTTGGCAAGATTTGTTTGTAGTTGTGGCCTATGAAGCTGTGAAGAAAAAATTGACGGCAGCAATTGTAGGGAATACACATATAAACATACATTGGAAAGCGACGATCGCGCTTTAAAGTTATTGTGTTTGATTGGGGACGCGATGAAAATAATTTTATGAAGCAGATCAGTTTTGATAAAAGTAAATTGGCAAGCTTTCAAAAAGGGACTAGAATAATATACCGTGAGAAACTAAAGGGAAGGAATCCCGAAAATTAACCCGAACGATCAAGAAGTTGCATCACCAGGGAAGAATGTTTATTGAAATGAGTAGTTTGCGAATTATGGAAGATACCAATGCGCTACGTTGCTTCAGGTGTCCCAGGTTCGGTCAGGGGGCACTTATATGCCGAGAAAAGGATAAAATCTGTGGCCATTGAGGAGATTTGGGACATCAACATCATGACTGCTGTAAAAGAAATGAAAAAAGGATTATGCGTAAATTGCAAGAGGTGAGGTATGGTACATGATCATAGTACAGTTAACTGGGAATATATAGTTTTAATATGCAAAGATGATTATTATTGAAAATAAGTGATAAAGAAGCGGATATTATTATTTCACAACAATATATGACTCAAAATCGATAGGTAGTAATATATCGTAAAATAGGAATGGAAATAGTGATAATAAATTTATATCGTCAATATATGAGGAATTTAAAACATGACGAATCACAATTTAAAATAATACTTCATGAATTACGAGAACGGGACATATTAGTTGTGTTAGATGACTATGCACGACCTAAAGTTTTGGGAGACAAATGTACGACAGAACGAGGTAAAATACTGGAACAATTCAGATATACAATAAATTACTAATACAGAATATTATCGTTAATATACTATTGTTGGAAGTAATGGACCTGTTATATAATAACATTATCAAATAAATTGAAGAAATGTTATATGAAAAAATGTATGCTACGGAAAGGAATGAAAAGAAACCATAAAGAAATTGAAATATTTCTCGGTCGACAAGACAATAAGATTACAAATATAAATGAAAGTACATTACAGATCAGCTGTAGAAGAATGGACTGGACAAAATTAGAAGTAAAGAAGAAAAAGATGATGGACACTGTACATGGGGAGATGGAAGGGAAGCAATTATCAGTGGATAAGCAGCTTGATATCATGCAGTTACATGTATTAGAAAAAGGAGGGATCACAGACGGGAATAAAATGAAGGACACAAGTATTATAGCGAACAATCACGTTAAAAATAAGGCAAGTAGAAATCTGAAAATAGGCACGAAGAAATGGATGTGTAGGCAAGAAGAGGACCAGAAAATGTATAAAGTAAATGTATAAGTAGATGTGGAACAAGTAAAGAGACGGAGTTGGGAAGAATTTTTTGGATGATCTGTTGAAAAATTTGTATGGGGAATTCCATACCTACTTAGTGCAGAAAAGCTTAAAAGAAAAGAGATATTGCTGCGTTAATGCAAAAAGGTCAGATATAGTAATGACTGGTATAAAACTAAAACAATGCTAATGGACAATCTGTAAAAGACGGTTGGAAAGCAAATATGGATCATGGATGAACTGAATAATGATCACATTGACTTGTAACAAAATTAGGGGTACAAGGGGTGATCAAATGACTAAGTAATAGGAAGGCGCCAGGGTATGATGGGATTACTCACGAAATAGTTAAGAATACTTAGGATGTACTAAGACAAATTTCGGTGAAAATTTATAAGAACTGTTTGAAACAATTATATTTTCCGGTGTGTTGTAAATAAGTCTAATAAAAGTATTTTTCAAAGGACATAGACAACTAAGAAATCCGAACTCATAAGACCTCTCTCTTAATTATCAACATAGGGGTAATTTTAGATAATATGCTTACGGAAAGGACAATATATTATTTAGAAAACGATGAAAATGTGAACAATAAACAGCATGGATTTTGAAAAGGGAAGAGTGCAGTAGATGCAGTGTATTTGGTGCAGAGTGTGCAGAAACTGACTACAAAATATATTACATGAGTATTCCTTCACATAAAAGGGCTATTGATAATGCGCAATGGGTAGTTATAATAGAATAATTACAGGAAGAAATGTTAGTAACTTATTTATTAAATATGATTAAATCATGTCTCATGGCCAAGATGCAAGTTTTAGAAATTGGTGGTGAGAAAATAATATGACAACAAACAGTACGCTGTCCCCAGGGATCTGCAAGGGGACCCTTGTTTTGGAATATTGTAAAGGATACTATGCTTGGAAACTTAAAGAGAAAGGTATAGTCTTCCACATGCTGGTATTGATAGTGAACGGAAATTCCCCCCAGAGAAATGGAGGAGGAGACTCAGAGAGTGTTAAACATCTGTCAAAATACGGGTAGAATTACAATTAGAAATATCGGAAGAGAAAAATTCTATAATGTGGTTTGGACATACAAAACAAAAAAGGTGGAATTTTTTTGTGAAAATAAATGGAAAACAAATATAGATAGTAACAAAACACCAATATTTGGATATAATATTAAACGAGAAATTCTTGTTTGAAGCACATTTGAGTTACTACTTGACAGAGTAAGGAAGATGATTCATGGATAATATGAGTTGGTATATTTCTGTATGGCATTTATCGTGGTGATTTGAAAATACCCTAGACAGGAGCGCTCCGACAAATATAAACGTGTTGATGCGTTATATGGAGCCATATATTTGTGAAAATACATTATGAACGCAATTTACGCATAGTAGAACGGCTATGCTTATTATATACATCAGGGGGCTGTAAAATCATATCTTCCACAGCAATAAATTTATTTCAAGGGGGAATACCTATAGACTTCTATACCCAAGAAATAATGTTTAGGCATATTCTTAAAGTGACGGAAAAAAAAGAAATGGGATAAAACTATTTTCTGATTGTAAAATATCTCGACATAATTAGATTGGGGAATTGGTAAAGGTTTGGCAACTACGATGGGGCAAAAGCGAAACTGGAAGACAAACGTATTGACAAAGTAGATTTTGCGATATGACGAAAATGGTATGATGAACAATGAGAGTGTTTTTAATCGGACATAACGATTTCAAATCATACTTTGTGGCAATCGACAATGGTATATTTAATTGTGAAGCACATAGGGAAACTCCACACCACATTCATTGGGAATGTGAACTTATGCACAAGAAAGAGAGTGGTTCCTGAAAGAATTTTGTAAGATTGAAACATTGGATATACTAGATTGTAGAGCACTAAACGAGTCAGAAAATACGTATAAATTTTTTACAGAGTATGTGAACAAATGAAAATGTATACGAACAGAGGTAAACACGTAAAGAGCAAAACAATATTAGTATATTGTTACTAGCAGGGAAATGTAAGGGACAGAATCAATTCTGGTCTAGAGTACGCGAGAGAACCAACTAAAAATCACCCACTTCAGCCGCATGGGGGTTCAAAACTGCGCCGTCGGAAACGGAAAGAAGAACGTGGGAATCGAAGACGCTGCCATCACGCACCGCTATCGGTTTACGCTTTAGAAGCAATTATAAAATTGTCGTAAAATGTAAATTATTTGAAACTGTATTAATACTTACCGACCAAACTTCTTCAATGCGCTTCAAATCAACATATTCAGCGTATTCTTGTACATCTTCACTTTTCGTTTCCACTATGCTTTCCAGTAAAAGGTGTATTACATAAGTTACTTCTCTTACAAGTTGTCTGAGCAAATGAGAAAGACAAAAATATAGTACAAACATATGAAATGAACAAATAATTCAAATTTTAAATAAAACATAAAATCACATTTCGACAGTAACTCAAAAAGTCCCTGTTTACTTCAATGGTTCTTTTCATATAGTACATATAAATATGTACTATATGAACCAGGCTTGAGACCGCGCCTAACGTATAAACATATACACGAAACCCGGGCTTGAGAGCTACCAGCATTGGTGGAACCGCCTGTGATCACTTATCCCCTGAAGAGGGATGTGACACAGGTTCACCGAATCAGACTAGGTGAACTTGGGAGTCGAGACGGGTAGTACAGTGGATAGCACACCTGCGGTCAGAGCAAGAAGTCCCGGGTTCGACTCTCTGTCCGTCTCAATTTTCACCTGGCTGTTGACGTTGCAAACACTCCTCCACGAGTAGGTACTCGGAAGTTGAGAGTTAAAATAAACTACATGTACTTTTAGAACACCTACGAATAGGTGACATTAAAGTACATAAAATGTTATGTAATTTTATATAATCTATTTATTTTTACTTCCTCACATAAGCATTACTATATATAATTCATAATAATTCTCACATTCCGTTTCATGAAAAAAAAAAAAGAAGATTTTGACGCTAATATCCTTTCTGGATCTCAAAATTAAGTAAATTGTGCTATACATTATATATTATAGTTAATGGTCTAGGTGCAAAAACTTCATAGTGTTATGTTTTATTTTTCTGATATTTAATGTTATTTAGGTAAAGGTGTCATGTCTGTAAAAGTCAGAATTCAATACACAAGCTTTCATATTGCAAGTTAGAATAATAGTTACGAATAAAAGAAAAAGAGCTATACGTAGCACTCTCTGAGATCTTGAAAGTGTATTATGTATGTGTTTGCATGTATGCACAAACAACTTCAATAATGCAATCTCTATGTAATGTACAATGTAATACCATCAACAATATCCTGAGATTATGATATAAAATATAGAAAATGTGGGTTGTTTCAAGTGCATCTTATATGTATCCATAAAAAAATATGTACCATAGTATTAAAAGACAGCACCAGGTTTTGTGGTTGCTTTTGTTGTAGTATGATTCGTTCTGACATAACGAATTTGCATGTAAAAAAACAAGTTGTGAAGTCTTCCGATGCATTTTAGAGAGGTTTGCCATTGACAATTATGTTAGCAGTATAAGATTAACCACATAGGTTCAATTTGTAATCAAATACATCCTTTATATAAAATGTTGAAAAGTCATGAAAAACAGTAGTGTAAACACATTAGTGAACTGCAAGAGTTATGGACTGAAATCTTAGATATAAAAATGAATGTTTGTTTTTCGTTAATATGTATGTCCTTTATGCGCTCGTATACCATTCATCTAAATCACGTGATTTTTTTTCTTTTTTTTTTAATTCTTAGATATGTTCTCTGGCAAGGTTTACGTATATATATATTTACCTTATGTATCACAAGCAATAGGCAATAACGAAAATAGACAACCAACCCAGGGGGGAAAATCGAATTTCGGAGACGTATATTCGCTTACACTGCCTAAACGGTTAGAGATAGATGATAATTATGAATGGCAATATTGTTCGCCTCAAAGAGTTCTACAAATCATCCGCGACAGCATTTATCTATCTGCAAAGGTAAACCTAATTATCAGAAAAGAGTTATTGAAAATACACCTGTAAAAATGCTTCAACTAAGAGTAAATTATGTAGGGAAGGAAAAAAGAATCCTAATCCAAATGAATTCTGTGTTTTATGCATTTAATAAAGATGAAAACCGCCTTTAGGATTAAAATTTGGACTGATAATTTAGATTTCACTAGCGTTTAATTGCAGACATGCAGCTGCCGTCACCGCTGCTACAGTCGTGTGTTGCCTCGGGGGGATCAGGCAAGCATTCGACTGGCGCCCTACGCGGTTTGAGTTGCTTCACAAGAAGCAAAACATCTTTCGCTTCCCATTTTCGACTATGCTAATATAAAAAGAAAAGCTAAAGTGACACGTGACAAAAATACCCAAGCGGGGCGGGTTGCTAGTAATCAATAAATGTTTTCATATCACTAATTTGGACTGAAAGTTCTATTTCATAGTTCAAGTATTTTAATTCTGTTGTCATACCGCACGTAAGGTCATCTTCAAAATTTTTGAAATTCTAACGACCAATTCATTGTAATCCAAGTCGACAATCTACTCTGGATACTTAACCAAAAGTTACCCAGATGGAAGTGAGTGCGATTATTCCACTCAGTGCCTCTAGAGGTCCTTGTGATTTATTCTTGAGCATTTATTTAAATTTCATTCATGAAGTCTAACTATATAAGATGTAACTAAAAAATACTGTAGAACTATAATACATAAGATAAATGTAATATGTATGTTACTTAAAACAACTGTTATTATACCAGATTTCTAAGACAGGTGAAAAACTGTAATACATAATTGTAGGCCAATATCACTGACTTCTTCTTTGTACAAAAACACTGAATAAGAGTATTGAAAGTCCACTTCATTCTTAGATCAACATATTAACTATGTAAATCAATTTTGTTTGAGTAAAAGAAATCAACTGGTGATAAATGAATGTTAAAGTTCAGAAAAATAAATCAATATAGGAGAACCGTAGGGTTCTATTTTGAGCCCTCTTTTGTTTTTAATTTTTATTAGTTATAGTATATACTAAGTAATAAGTAGAGGAAGTAGTAAATTCAAATTTTGAAAGGGGCGGGAAATATTGACTCTGAGAGACTGACTAAGAAAAGATNTATATATATATATATATATATATATATATATATATATACGCAACTCAATTACATCAAAAAGTGAAACAGTTATTGTAGAAACAAAATCTCTCTTGTGAAACCTGGGACGGGTTGGGCAGTAATTTTATAAACCGCAAATTCATCCATGGAAAAGAGATTATTCGTTTAGAGTATTCTTTATTGTTAACACGATCACATCGTTTTCTGATTACAAAAGTTACATGTTTATAAAGTACTTACACAAGTTCATCAACGACAGATTCAGTGTGCGACCAGTAAGTTTCGGAATATGCTTTTAATTCCCTAGCAACGTTTCTTATTGACCTCATAAGCAATGTGGCGATCTCCAGATTCATAGTAGAAGAAGCTACATTTGATATTTTATTCAGTATCATTCTCATTTGCCTGACACCTTCAATTCCGCTGACTTCATTCTAAAACATTAAAATAACTTATTGTTATTGACTCAGCTACCTTGAAATTACGTACTAGATAAAAAAATCCACTTTTAAATACCCTAGAGATCGGTTGCAACAACTGGAAATGTTTATGAATTTACTTTGAAGAAGGTGAGACCTAATTGTTTTGGAGATGATAAATACCACACCTGAGATTTCAGAGGTATTATAAAAATGCATTGCGAATATCATTCACAAATTTCTGTACAATAATACGACTATTATAATTTCTCAGTCTCAGACTTCCAGCTACCAAGTAACCAATTAACATTGCTATAGACAGGACATTCTTAACATGGGTAGATAATACATTTTTTCAATTATTTTATTTCACAAAAGATGATACATTTCATACTTACATATAAATACATTATGTCTTGTTACCTAACAATTATAACTACCTTACCTGCGACGTCATTACAAGGCACCGTCTCTTGTAATTTGTCTCAGTGTCATTAATCTAGTTATTATGTTCCCTCTTCTATTCTTTATCTCTCATCATTTCCTTCCTTAATTCTGTTTCGAATTTCTACCAATTTTTGTAAATAATTTCTAAATATGTGGTACATAAATATGTCTTATTCTTCAAATATTAACTCATTGTTGTCACAATCAGTTTGCCTTCTCTCTTTAGTTTGTCCATAAATTTTTCTCCGAAAAACTGTCACTCCCATATCAAAGGTTCTGTAGTTTCTTCTCCCACACCACACAAGTTGCATCGTCTCTAATACATCTCTTCTGAAGATATTTATTTTTAAATAATGTTCTATCAAAAACTCTATTGTTGGATTGTTCAACTTAAACTATTTTTTATTTTTTTCTCTGAAATAAACCTCTGGTGTGCAATTATATGTAAGTCGCCCTTTTGATGACTTATCCCAACGAGTTTGCCAACCAATTAGCAGTTATTTTACTAGTCTTTTCTGAATGTTTTTGACCTCACGTGAGTATACTTCCACATTTACTGTAACTCTTCCTTCCTCATGCAATATTCTACGATACCTTTCCTTTTGTATATAAAGATCTATGGGCAGGATCTAATGCATGATCTCTAAAGCAACTTTTGAGACACTCCAGTAACATCCTCTCTCAGACAAACCCTTTGCACCTGACTTGTTTTCACCTTTTGATAAACAACAAAATGACCCTATGCTTTGCATCCATAAGTTAGCAGGGAGCGTATTGCTCCTTTATGACATCTTTATTTTCTATATTGAATTTTGAAATCCCAAATCTTAGTAATCCAAAATATATTTTTTAACCTTGCTAATTGCATATTCAATATGGTCATTGAAAAGTCATTTGTTATTGAGAATCGCATCTAAATATCAATATATTTTCTCACTACCTAAATTTTATTTCCATATAAACGAGGTACTGAATTTCTCCTCTTTTCCTTTGCATGTCCGAACCATATAATTTTAGTTTTTGCTGATGTCAACCTTAACTTTAATCCTTGAGTAATTGTTTCCAATTTCCTTATTAATTTTTGACCCTCTTCTTTTAATTTCCATCTTGAATTCCCATTCACAGCACAGTTAGATCATGAGAATACGCCACAAAATTCACTCCTTCCGTATCTTAACCATCCAAAATATTATTCAACACTGTTCCAAATGATAGGACTTGTAGATGAACCCTGTGGGCAACCACACAGCATTTGTCTCACATTCATTTTTAGTATAGTTTGAAATAATGCATTCCAATTTGCATTATCAAATGCACCATCTATGTCAAAAAAATGTAATATCATGTTTCTCTATCCGCGAGAAACCTTTGTATTGTTTGTCCCGTATTTCTCTTCTTATGGAAACCAAATTACCTGTCATAAAAACATTTGTTGTCTTCCAGATGGTGTTGAATTCTACTGGTCACCCAGTTGTATCTTTTTCCGAATGTGATCATAAAGTATATGGGCCTAGACGATTTTGGATTGATCAGATATCTAGTACCGCTTTTTAAGAATAATATTACCTCTAAAATTGTCCTTGGTTTATGGAAGTATCTTAACTTTACACAGGAGTTTAAAATTCTAACATTCGAACTTCAAAATTTCCTACGCAATGCTTTATCACTTCATTCGCAGTTTTTTCATATACTGGTGATTTTCGTTTCCGCAATCCCAGGTCTATTTCTCTCAATTCTGATAATGTCATTTGCACTTCGTAAGGATCTGTTTCTTCCATTTGACGTATTTCGTTATTCTTTACTTCAGGAAAATCCCCTCCAAAATATTTTGCCCTACTTTTTCCCATTGCCAACGTAGTTTCTCATCCATTTCCAAACTTTGCCAGAATTCTTGCTTGTTTAATTTATTTGCCCCAAGCTAGTATGGTAGTCCCCGACAGTTCTTTGCCATCATCTCTCCTGAATAGGTTTCCCAACATTTATTCTTTTCTCTCACTTCAATTTTAAATCTCATATGGATTTCCTTGTATTGCTTCGCACCCCTATTCATTTATTACTCAGTGTTAAATCTATAATCGATTCACCTCGTGACGCAATATATGTATTTTCTCCGCGTATATTATGTTTATTAACTGTAGCCCATTCTCTAGAATAAATTTTCCCATAACAAGGTTTGTTAAAGTTATGGGTTTAAGGTAAGTAACCGTGTACGAGCATTGGAATCTATACTACAAAATATTTTCATGCCTAAATTCTCGCTAAATATTACCTAAAATATTGATTTACGGCAGTATTGGCACACTAAATTTGCAATACATATTGACAACTATAATTTCTTATTTTCTTTTTGAATTAAAACTGTCTGACAATTTCCCTTTGTATACTTTCGTATTACTATTATCTTTCAATTCACATATGTTATGTTCATTTCTGCCCATGAATTTTCTTCAGTTATTACTTGATGTTGTAATGGTGTGTATGCTGGCCACCCTCACTTGTTTACCTGCTTCTGAATACAACGTATAGCAATTTCATGTATCTGCATATAGTTCCCAAGCTCTCTGTTAGCCGGCCCATTGCGCTGTATGTTTTGTTGTAAAAGTTTAAGAGTCATAATTTGTGATGTTCTCCATTCTCTCTGCTATACATTCCGGACAAGCCTTCGCTAAAACAGATAGTCCTTATAGCATGTTTTTCTCTTGTAATTTATACACATAGGTTCCTCCGCGTGTTTCGTACAATTTTTATAATTATCGCCATCTTGTTCACAATATTCACAAATACCTGTCTTCTCTCGACACACTGCTGCAATATGGTCATATTTATTACATCGGTAACATCGTAGCGGCGTTATATATTTTGTCACTTTGTAACTTTTGAACTTCCCGTATAGTCTTCCCTTTGTTTCCATGCCTTGGAAACATGGTGTTTCCCTTATCCAATTTTCTTGCGTCTCACCATGTCGTTTTGAGGATTTAAAACAGTTTCTTTTACATACTTCCCGAACTTTCTTGAGGAAACAAAGTTGAAATTCGTAATCCCCTCCAGAACCATAAAGGAGCAAACAATCAGAACAACTTGAAAACTACCCCCCAAAAAAGGGAAAAACATTTAATGTGTGGACTACCGGTGAATGTCACCCTCCAAGTAAACAAGTACAGCGGGTTGCTTACAGTGCAATACAACGTTCATAGACTCAAATCGATATATCTATATCATTTTGGTTCTTAAAGTCTCTTTAAAAAATGTGCAGCAAGTTTCGACACGAATAATTATCATGAAAGAATTTTATACATTTCAGCACCCTTTAAGTGACGACTAAGAAAAGAATAACGTTATTTTTGTAGTTTTTCGTGCATTGCTTTAGTTGCTTATGTCAAATACAAACGTTTCTTTGATTTTCAGTATTTTTATAGATTCTCTCCCAAATGAATCTAATTTTATTAAATCACGTTAAATACTTATGCTATTAAGATACTATAGGTTACCGTCCACGCGTTACCGTGCCGCATCGGGCAACCAACTTTAGGATCTCATGTATTGAACACAAAAACAAGTTTACATACAGAGTATAAACATGGGAATTGTTATACATTTCTTCATTCTTCAGTTAACGATTGCCATTACGGGACGAGAGACTTTGGTATAAGATCGATACTTTGTAATGATAATTCACGAGTGAATTCATGTCTCAACACATGACTTAATAACCATAATTATTGTAGTAAGAAAATGAATCTCTACATTTGGAAAAGTATTTCCTGTTCGCTAAACGTAAGTATTTTCGTGAAGATTAACTCATCTAAATCTCAATTAGATTAGGTTATTCACTTATTCCAAGAAGAATTAGAGCTTCCATTAGCGTAGAATCTTTACTAGCTTACACAAATATGAGATGGTATTATTATCCTGCACTTCGTCTCAGTCACATTCCGACACGTCTTAGAAAGCTCTTTCCGAGACAATCTCAACTAATGAAAGAAGGATACAAATTAATTTCTCATCTTCTATTTTGTTTTGTTGGTAAAGAAACAACACAAATTGACAGATAACCGTAACATTGGTTACGAAAATCTTATCTCAATCTTAATAGGAGAGAAAGTGTAATCAACTGCTATTTTTCAATATGATTCAACGTTTTAGAAAACCACTATCATTAATCGTTCTTAAAATTATCATACATTACCCTGGATAATGCAGCTACAATTTTCTCAACGTATTGAGCTTTCTCTGCCTTTGATTTATCCAAGTTCTGTATAGCATCCAGAAGGGCAGATGTTATTCTCACGGATCCTGAAGGAAAAAAACGGGTTCACATCATCGCTTTCTCAGAGAAGAAAAGATCTCATAACTAACAAAACTACGTTTTAATATTGCATTTGAAATTTTCAATGGGATGTGGAACTTTTCGTTACTATCAGATTTTTCATCAAATATTTGTTATTAATCAGAAAAAAACTAGGTTTATTAAAACTTTATTGCAGGGAATTTTATGTAAAGTGTATTCTATGTTAAGATTGAAGGAACAGCCAGAAAATTCATGTTCTTAATAATTTCCAAGCTTATTATGTCTGAAATTAAGCACCCACCTAAACTTTCAGTCCCAAAAATGAGATCTCCGATATGTACAGTGTTTTCCTTTTTATCACTTTTTTCACGAAAATTATTAATTTTTTTCTTTGCCTTACAAAAGAAGAATTAGTCTTTCTTTCACATATTGTAAATGACTATCAACTCGTATTTTCTAGGAAACAAAATATTCATATCTTTGTTCATAGCGTAAATTTTAAAAAGTGGGAAATTATTTATTTATAAACTAAATCTTTTCGACCGAATTTTATCTTTTCGCGATTCATATTACACCTACTTCTTAGAACAAGCACTATAAGTAGGACGGTTTCTGGTCGAAAATTCAATAGAACTAAAAAAATTATTTTCAATGTCACTTAATCAGTTGTTTTTGTTTTTTCGTCCTAGTAATTCTGAAAGACTATACTTATTGACATATTAAGATTCTACGAGATATACTAATTAAGAAAACAGTATTTCAGCATTTCATCATGAGGGTTTACTTTATGTAAAATTAAATAAAATTCCCTCAAAAAAAACAAAAAACTGCTGGACTTTGTTTCTTAAAGACGTGAGGTTTTGCAAAACTTTCATACCAGAGATGTGTGAAATATACATAGTACTATATGCTTCCGAAATAAATGTATGAATGCAGTTTTTTCATACAAAATTTTTCATAAAATCTTAATAATAATTTTTTACTACATACGTTATATGGCAGGAAATTACGAAAAAATCATTATTAATAGAAAGGTTTCTATTTTTATCAAAATTTCTACCCCACATTGGTCGTAACCCGAATATTTACTATTTATGTAGGAAGTTGTTGAAAAGGAATATAGATTCGAAAAATAGTGACATATTTTAAGATAAGAATAAAAATCATTTTTAAGTTCCCATTGAATTGTGCTATTATATTATTATTACTTACTCTTTTTCCTTAATGGTAGGCGTCATTCTTTGGGGAGAACATTGTTCGAGGTTTCAACCAGTTACTTCACGAACAAGTCCTCGATTGTGGACCCCTACAACACTTTACGCAGGCTATGGGGTGTACCTCGCTGGGAAATTTCTTCTAGTTCCCAATCTTTAATCTTACGTGGGAGCTTTTCAATTTCTTTTTCCAACCCTCTCAAAACAGAAACCAATCCACCTATTACGGGGATAACTTTGCTCTTAACTCCCCACATTCTACTCACTTCTATTGCCAAGTTCTTATACTTCAGCTTTTTCTCAGACATTTTCAGACTTTTTCATCACGCGGTATAATAACATCAATAATTTTACATGTTCTTTCCCTGAGATATCTGACTATGAAATCCGGTTTGTTAGCATTTTCCGTTCTATCTATACGAACTTGCTGGTCATGTAGTATAGTAATTTCTCCGTTCGACACAACTGGTTGAGCAATGTGTCCAGCCGGTTTGGTTGAATTCTACAGAGAATTTTCTCTGAGTCACTCACTTGACAACCATATTTCCTTTCATGTTGTAGAACAATTTTTATCAGAGGATCTTCAGAGTGAGTTGTTACAAATTTTGCCATTCCAACTGCTGCGTTTTCGAAGGCCGGTTCAATCTGCTTTAGTCCTTTTTCTCCTTCTTTACGAAGGTTGTACAATCTGTGGACACCAGCTTTTGGATGTGCAACATGGTACATAGTGACAAAATTCCGGGTTTTACGGACAAAATTACCGATCTCCTTTTTCGTTATTACAGTCGAAATAACAGATTTCCCAAAACTATAATCCAGGATTGGTATAGCAAGTGCGTTTATTGCTATGACTTTATTTCTGCCGTTTAGTTCAGTACGTAATACCAGAGTGAGTCGCCTATTGTACTCTTTCCGAAGATTTTCTTAGTTTGCGATACTCGAGTTTTCCTCCATCTCTGGTTACTTGTATTTTTAGGTTATAATTGCTTTATAGCATCTGCTTCACCAAGAGATACGTTACTATGCTTCTGCATCTTGCGTACCATGCACAATGCACAACGTTGCACATTTATCAGTGCCGAATTCCATACAGATATCCTCTCTAAATGTTTGAACTGTCAATAACAAACATTTCATCTAGATTTCTGTCAATTCCCGCGAAACGTTTCAGGTCGTCCATATAAAGTACATAAATATGAGAGAAGTTTGTGACCCTTGAGAAGGGTGTAACCGGATTTAACCCAAGACAACTGCTTTGAATGTGGGATCAAACAAACGCATAAGCGCAGCGAGTCTCCCTGCAATATCCCACGATTAATCTTGGTGATTTTAGATTCTAATATTTCTTGATTACCTCTAAAACATAGTTTACTAACCCAATTACTCATATCTATTCTCAAAAAACTGCACATTATACATTTGCAGAGCCGTCAAAATTTAATTGGGCGGAACACTGTCAAACGCGTTTCTATAATCAATTCACGCTAAACTGATGTTACATTTACGCACTCTCGCATCTTTAGGAGTAGCTTCGTTCAAGAGTAAGAACCTTGAGAAATTTTCACGTGCATTCTTTTTTAATTATGATTTGTCCCCAGAGCCCTTTTTTGGTAGGTCTTCCCAGGAATTTTCTGAATATTGTCTTCTATATATTTGCTCACTTTTATCTGTGGCTCAGACAAAATGGGGCAGACTTTTTATTCATTCCCTACATTCTTTGGTATTCAATAGCGAGGTGTTTATATTTGAGACGTTTTCCTGCCTCTTTGCTCACAACATTCATGTCGTTGGGAACAAAAACATAAAAAAGAAGACACCCCTTACTCTCCTTATTTCTCAGAAAAATGTTAGGCCTTTTGATTGTCCTGTGATCCCAGAGGATTGTGAAGATTTCACTAAACAAGATCGTGTTCATACCAGTTACCTTTTACAGTGAAACCGGAAGCTTTGCACATATGCCGATGTATATAAGGACAAACTGTTATGACTTGCCAAATACTCGTTTTTAGCCAAAATGGGGCATCCTGAAACTAGATGATCAATTGGTACTTGCTTCTCCCAACATAGTTTGCATAGATTATCTGAAACATCAATTGATATAATTTTTTCGTTTTTCCTGGTTCTAATTGCTTGATTCTGAATAGCTGTAATCAGACCTTACATTTCTCCTTTCAAATTACCATTTCTTAGCCATGATAATGAGGCTCTTTCATTAATACCATCAGTGGCAATCCTTTTGGTAAATTGGCCATGAAGATTTGTACTTGAGTTGTTGATTTGTACTTGCTATGTGTACTTGAGTTGTTGATTACATAGGTCTTTGGCACGTGGTTTAACATTTTTTCGGTCTTGTGAGTTTTCATTGCCGAAAATTTCTTCTTGATAGTTTTAGTCACATAAGGATTTACTGTGTGCTTTGTTTTCATACATTTTTCGAGGATTTTCATATAGTTGGCAGGTGGTTTTCCTTTCATGGTCTTTCGCAGTCCCATTACCGTGATCTTCAATGAATTTTCAAGATGTTTTAGTGTTGTGTCCCATGAGGGAAAGAGTATTTGTGATAGTTTATTTGTGATAGTTTACAGCAGACGGTAATGTCCGTGTGGATACAATGTACCAAAAAGCGTAGCGAAGTTGTCATCAAAGGTACGAGCGTCAAGATGTTCGACAGTCCAGGTAGAGAAATCCGTAGTTGAAAGCGCGTGGTCGTTATCCAGAGTTCCAGCGTCCCGGTGTTCCGAAGTTCCAGCAGAGGTCTCCTTGGTTGGAAGCGCGTAGTCGTTATCCAGTGTTCCAGCGTGGTGGCGTTCCGCAGTTCCAATAGAGGTATCCTTTATCGTGAGCGATGTCGTCGTCGTTGGTGGATATATGGCTCGCTGACTGCGTAGACTAGTAGTTTCCTCCAGGCTCGCTCCGTCTCCTCTTCTGCTAAGGGTTGTGGAGATGTCCCTTATATACCTGCCGCCCGGGAGGCGGCGGTGGCGGCGTTCCCGCCAGCCGGTGACGACGGTGGCGGTAGTCCATGCGCAATGAGCCGTAGCGCCGGTGGCGCGGTGGGGAAAGAGGGGCTCCTGTTTCGTCTGCTCCAACTGTGTGCGCTAGGCACGACGTCGGCAGGGGCGGCCCGAGCTGCCCCGACCGCTGATGCGACCGCGGCAAATACGAGTTGGTGGTATGCATACCACAGTTAGGCGCCTCCCTCCAACTTCTCTTTCAGTGTACAATCGATCAAACATCCGCTCGAGGATGTACCTTGTTATGCATAGTCAGGAGGTGTGTTTACTTGTCCATCCGTTTGATATCTGACACGGACCAATCAAGTATTCCCATGTTGTATCTCACCATTGGAACAGGCAAGTACAATACTACTTCTCTGATTGGCTAATTTCTTTCAATCAAAATGAGGTCTCAACTCCGGATTTCTTGTTCTCCTTACTTCTTATACACCAGATTCAGATTCCTCACTAATTGATCTAGCACGATAAAAGCACCACATAACTTCTTCTAATTGGTCCCGAGTCCATCTACTTCGATGGTCTTGCATCTCTATCAAATCTGGGCCCATCTGACTTGCGTCTATTGGGTGACCAGAAACTGGTAAGGTGTTACTGACTAGCTCTTCATTCCTTGGCGAGTGTGAGACTTGGGGTAGAACAAGGCGCATTTAAGTTTCTCCTAATTTTTCGTGTTTACATTTTACCCAGTTGAAGAAGATTGATTATTTGGGTGGCGTAGACGTGTTCATGCATCACACTTCACCGCAGATTGTCTCCTGTAAACCATATCTGCGACCTGTGATGACATCGGTGCAGCCCTCCGTGGTACACAGCAAGGGTCCCTCCGATCACCTATTGGCATTACTGGTGGAATCCTTCTTTGCTGGCTAGTGCAAATTTCGGGTCTCCAGTCTAATAGGTGTCCTGGTGTGCCATTCCAGTTTCCTTCTTGTACGAGGTTCTCTCTTACTGGCTGATTACCAGAGGTCTTTGTATCTGTAATCCTGTCCTCAACTAAGTTATTCTAATCTCGGCCACTCTTAGCATTGAAACAGTCGCCATGCGAAGCCACCCGCTCCGGATCAGACGTTGCTATTGCCTGTTGGCCCGCGGGAGGTATTTCATTTTCCTCCTACTTGGGAGGCATTCCCTAACCATCACCAGGAGACGCGCCCTGTTGGAGTTTTTTTATCCCCTCATGGTTATTATTATTATTATCATTATTATTAGGACTTAAGATATACTGTAATTGATTAAAAAAGTTGGATTCGTGGGAAAATCTTCAACAAGTTACGTGTTCTTGGAAATTTTTAGGAAGAGAATGCACGTTTTCAAGGCGAAGAAATAATATTTAAAATTTGGGTCAGTACTTATGTTCAAACATAGAATTGTTTGAAATTATCAGAACAATTTTCATACTAGTTTAATCAACCTTGACCCTTTTGGCGTGTATTTATTACTCTTATTCTATCTTTTATTACCTGACGCAGTGAAACATACCTGAATTATCACCTGCATTCGCGCGATTAACCACGGACATCGGATCTGTCTCATTGAATGTCATTGACTTCACTTCTTTTTCAGTCATGGCAGTTAGCTGAAGGCAAAAATTAATTCATTGACTTCAGCGAGACCGTCTGTTATCTATAATGTTCACTTTTTAGTTTATTCTCCATCATGTTCAACAATGTGAACAAGTTGAATGCTTGCCTTGTACTAGATTTGAACAAAAGGATGCTAAATAGGTATGGGATTCATAAAACTCCAAATATGCGACGTATTATATGTGACGTAACAGCGAGATCTGCATCGCTGTTAATGGGCTACATCTATCTTAATTTAATGTTGTTGAACTTTGAACTCCTATATCACTTTCTCAATTTCCCTAATATGGTATCTTATCATTATATCCCTTACTGTCGTTTTATCTCCTCCGGGACATATTTCCGGACTTGTGTATTTAATGATATTTTGTTTCTGCTAATGATACTTTGTTCCTTCAACTTTCAACACGGTGTTCTGAGACATTCTGCATGTTTGGTCTTTATGTAAATGTAATCTATGTGGAGATTTCAGAGAAAGGAAATAATCGAGTAATTACCGCAAATGGTGCCATATCCTTTCTGTTCGTTTTTCGTTCCTTCCCTACATGAGTAATACTTACATTAACTTTCACCTCTACTGACGCAATAAAACCAAAGCCGTCAGTAACATTAACTCTCAGGAAGTTTGATGTTTCATTTCCTTTTGCTAAGACAATGTGGCCCACTTGAGAATGAAGGGTCCATTCTAGAAATGTTTCTGGAAAAACATTCAAGATCATTATCGAACATCAAGAAAGATCTCTCACATTGATCATACAAGAATAAATTAAACGTTAACAAAACCAGACGTGTCTCATCTAATCTAAACTTAATAATAGCGTAATTCTATCATTTATAAATATTTTTTGTGACTGAATGAAAAATGTGTATATAATTACGATATGTTGATTATAAATATTAGAAGAAAAATGAAATGAGAAGAATACTTAAATATATAAGAACTGAAATTGTTGTTCGTTGATACTTTTTAGAAAGACCCTTGCAAATTAAAATTTGGTCCGACTTTTACTATGACAGTGATCATAAAAATATTCATTTCTATCGAATAACTGGAAAAGAAACATGTTGTTTCAACGATACTAAAATATAACATACAAAATCACCCTCAATTTCTCACGATTACTAGTATTGTCGTGGGAAAATGATAAACGTGTTATTAACACTTGAGCCAATGAAAGTACAAAAGGTTTCTATATTTGGGAGTTAGCACATTTCGGTTATGTATATTCCTTATTGTTTCTCCAACCACAATGCTACGGTAAAATTTGGAATGTATTTGATTCCGAACCATAAAATTATTCTGAGCTTGACCAAACATATTTATTTAGGTTACAAACCCAAAATTTAGCACCTATTTTAGTTATCCAGCATCGCGAGAGATAACACAGCTCTACAACGAAAGTAATATATATCCATACCAATCACTGACTGATTGGCTGACTAATCATAAAATCTCAGAAACTACAAAGGCTACAAACTTGAAATTTTGCAGAGAGGCTCCTTGTACATGCAATTTTTTGCGTAAAATTGCAAACATATTGACTTTTTATTAGTTTTATAACTCGCAGGTAACTTTTTATCTTATCTAGGAACTTATGCAAAAAAAATTGAATCTACCTCTGCCTTAGGGCCCTTGATCGGAATTGATGGGATGGTCCCTTGCTTGCTTCCGGAGAGTAAATTAGTTTATTGTCCTCCACGTGGTCATACGCAGTTTGTACTGTTTTTGACAATAAATTTATTATTATTTAAGGTGTAGACATCCGCTGACAAAGGATTTTACAAAAATTCACACCAATGGGATGAAATGGGGATTGGAATGTTTTATGTATTTGTCCCATTTTAACTCTAGTCTGGAACAATTTCAACCAAACTTCATGCACAGATGACTGACTATATGACAACAAGCATTATGGGGTTAAAACATCCCTTACACCCCCAGTGAGGCGGCAAGAAAGGAATACCATGTAAAAATAATGGAAAAATTCCATTTTAAATTCGAAATCATAGATTTCGGTGCCGTTGAGGGGGATAAATGTGCTTTGTAAGTTCACAATTAGTCCACACTGCAGGTAATATACCCCTATCATCCCTGAGGAAGGGGTGGGAATAAAGGACAGGTGAATATGATAAAGAACCACCGATATTGGTGTTGAATAAATCATTTTTGGAACTGCTTAAGTGAAATGACACCCTCATTGCCAGATAAAAAAACACGATCTTTGTGTTGGGAGTGAGAAGAAGTGAAATGTAAAATGATTCGAAAGTGACTGATACTAGTTTTTGTGGAACGTGAAACTTGTAGTGACATTCACGAAGACGTCAAAATACACAATCAGTCTGTATGAACTTCAGCCCCATAGGGAAAGGGATGCTGTGAAAAAGATATCGAGCATGACATACCAGGTACGAGTCCATAGCGTAGAATGGCCGATATTAGTATCGAGTCCATAAATATTGTGTTTTCTGATATAAATAATCGTATTTCAAATGATACTACGAACCCTTAAGACCACATGCAACGCGTGACATATCTAAAGGTAGGGGTTGAGAAGAGCGTGAAACAAAAAATTATCAAAAATATCCACTAAGAAAGGATTTTACAAAAATTCACCCCTAGGAGGGATTTAAAAAAATTGAATTACAGAAATTAAAATAAGGGATTGATGGTACACGCAATACTATCAACCTTCTAACATTAATATATAACATTCTCGGTGGATACCAAGTTGAATGAGGATATGAGAAAATATGAAATTGGAGACATATAACAGAATTCACGCGATTAAGCTTACAAACTTGAAATTTGACAGGTATGTTCATTTAAAGGTGAAGAGATTCGCTAAGAAAGAATTTTACAAAAATCTACCCCTTACAGGGTGAAAGGGGGGTTGGAATGTTTTATGTATGTAAAATTCTAGAGTGTCTGGAGCAATTTCATCCAAACTTGTTACATAGATGACTGACTATTGGCGGTAATACATCTCTGGTTCCCTAGGGAGGGGTGAGATGGGAATGACATGTAGAAATAATGGAAAAATCAGATATTATATTCGAAACCATACTTTTCGGCGTCTTTGAGATGTATAAGGACGCTCCCGATTCTTTGTAAGTTAACTATCAGTCCACATTAGAAATAATGTAACTTAAGCACCCTTCGGTTAGAGGTGGGAATGACGGATGTAAAAACATAAAAATTACAGATATTGGTGAAGAATAAATCATTTTCGAACTGATATCATCCGATTCGACCAAATATACATAAACCACCCTAACTTTTCACGCAAGTGTTTCAGTTTAGTGTGTTAGATGATATGTCCCAGTTTCCTCCCGTACCTATTTCTCGCGCACATTTCAACTCTTCTCGTCCAGTACCCAAACCTGTTCACAAACCACACACTGGTCAGCACTGGCCACCCAAAACCACGTAAAGTAGTGCTACCCAGAGTAGAAACAAATATTTCTACGCAGAAATTAAACGTGCACATATTAGCCGATTCGCACGGTCGTCACATGTCCTCCGTTTTGCGTGGATTAGTCGCCAACCGGTTCACAGTCTGCGGTGTCTTCGAGTCAAACGCTGGTTCGGCTCAAAACAGTCGAGAAATGGAAACCTACACAAAGACACTCACCAAGCGGGACACAGTAATCTTTATAAGTGGGCAGAATGACAAACTTGGGAGATCATTTCAACTCCTCTAAACATGTACAAAAACTAAACAAGACCTCTCAGCATACAAACGTAGTACTCTCTAGCCTGTCTCCACGCATCATCGTTCAACAAATAAACCATGTAATTAACCTATCAAACATCTCCCTAAAACATCACCTGGCAGACACAAAAATCTTTTCTTTTTTCTTCTTTTTTTGCAACCAAACATTACTGCCAAGTACTTTACCCAGCACAGTTTATTCCTAAGTCCGTCTGGGAACATCACTTCGGTTCTCTCCTAGCTTCACATCCGACCTCACATCATCCACCTGCTCCTACACCCATTCCTAAGGCGCCTCCTCTTCAACCTCCCTCTGATCCTATCTCTTCACTATACTCAATATTTTTCTTTTTAATTGGGGCTTTACGGCTCGCCGACATCGAGGTCATTAGAGCCCTAACTTTTTTGTACAGATAGGGAAAATGCTGTTACTAAGGAGAATCAACATGACTCTTCCCGCGTGTGAGACTCGCTGAATGGTTCGACCATACTCACTAAAAAACATCCTGAAATACCATATATCCTTACATAAAAAAGACAGGAAAAGAGAGAATATCCTGCTTTGAAAGTTGAGACAGCCGAAAGTTTTGTTGGTAGCATGAAGAACCAAGGTGGGGTGCAAGAGTGATAGTATTTCGCTGGGGGAGGTAGCATAAAGCCATTTTTTCTTCAGAAATTTTTTATAGCGGACACCAGCTGGTCGATGTAAGAAAGGTCTTATACCGTAAGATGAACAAAATTTTGGAGAATGTGTTGGCGAGTGGGATTTTTTTAAACCGCCATCAGTTTCACTCCGTAAAATCCACGTAAAATATCGCGTCTTCTCCTTAGGGATGGTTCGCCAACGTCTACTAGTAAACATTCTAATCGACTGGAGCAGAAGGCATCAGTTGCCATACAAACTCTTGCATGATGGATACTGTTAAGGGGCCTGAGTATCGATGGTGAAGCGGAGGTGTACACTATACTACCACAATCTAATACAGACCGAAAAAGACTTCTATACAGACGAAGAATGCAAGTGCGGTCTTCACCCCATGATGATGCACTTAGGCAGCGAAGGAGGTTCAGGGATGAGTTATGACGGGATTGTAGTTTTCGGATGTGATTGCGCCAAGTTAGTGTGCGGTCAAATGTGAGACCCAGAAATTTTGTGAGACGAAAGGAAGACGTTAAACCCCAAGAAAAAGATCTGAATCATTGTGGGTGTCATGTTTCTTTGCTTCTAGAAATTCAACTTCAGAAAAAAATCATGGACGGAAACGCACAGCATTTATTAGTTTATTGTACATTAGTCACAGTAAATTATTTTGTTGCTCTAAATTTGGTCTTTTACAGTTTGTAACCGCTCTCTTGAGTGTAAATTATTTATTTCTTTTTTTATTTATTGTCAGTCTAATTGGCTTGATGTTAGTATACCGCTTGTGCACAGTGTAGCCAACTCTTTTACTTACCCATCGTCCAAAAGAGTAATGATATTTGTACCTCGTGTTATGTTGGTAGGATATTCGAATTTCTGAAAACTAAAATCTATTGCCAATATCTGCCATCAATTCAATTCACTTGCTCTTGTGGTGCTATTCTGTTCCTTCTGCATCGAGCGTGTGGAACGAATATTACATTTTGTCGTAGATTGTTGTGTTACCAATCTTTAATTAGTAAATAGTCACTTTTGTGACTAATATAAATTTTATTTGAATATAACATGAAGTTGGCAATTTGTGTATGTCAGCCATATTGCAAAATTTTCGGCAAAACTACGTGATTTGGAGTATACTTCTCCTCCGCTCTCCACACCCATTTCTTCCCCTGTACCCGATCTTTCGCCTCCTTCCTCATCTCCCTCGCCCTCATCTATTCCTACATCATCTCCTTCCACCCAAATACACAGATACAATTGGCGCTCAAGAGTACGATGTGGTACTCGAAGGTGACAATCGTGTTCGGGTGCAGCGTGCCGATCCCTATATACTCAACTTCCCCATCAACATCCTGGCCCGGGTGTTTCTCCGATTTTCCTTGGGATAGAGGCGAATTTTTTATACAGACCTGCTATGCATCTATTGAAATAATAAATCTCGAATTTAATGTTATTTAATAGTTACGATTTATAAACAATACCTTCCGAATAATCTATACTTTGATAATAATACGTACGTCTTTTTTGTTTTATTGAATACTAATTTGTTAGTTTTATGTTAATTTTAAAACTCGTACCAAACTTATTGTAAGGAGCCAGCTGAAACGTTAAATCCGCCTACGCCCTAGGGTCCTTTATTGGAATTGATAGGATGGTCCCTTGCTTGCTTCAGGACTGTAAATTAGTTCATTGTTGCCCACGTGGTCATACGCAGTGTGTACTGCTTTTTTACGATAAATGTATTATAATACAATATTGGCGGGAGTAAATTTATTAAAATTATTGTGAATTTTTTTAAATTTGTATATTAAACTACATTTTTAATAATGGTTTAAGTACAGTATTTCATTAAACTCAGAAGACTGGAAACCAAAACATCTAACAATGACATATCATATAATCGGGAAAACATATTAAAATTTTAACTGTCTTTTTCAATGAATTATCACTAACATTTTAAAAATCTTCTTTCAGAAATGTAATTTTACTTTAGAAGATATATTTTTAATAATTATTTCATATTTTGAGAAATTCAATACAATTTTATGAACACAATTTCCATCCGATTTTTAATCTATTTTTTGTCTTCAAATAACATATCTCATCAATGATCTACTGTCGTACTACCACATGTCACGAAATTTGCATTAATGAAACCAAGTAGGTAGACATTTAATGGAATATTACTTATAATTTTGAATAAGCAGTAGTAGTGTCGATGGGAGATTACTATTAGCACTTTATTATACTTACATATTACGTTAGCAGATTCATTTCTTAAACCTCTAAAATTGCAATACTGGCAAGTTTTGTGTCCAATGGGTTTGCATCACTAAGTATCATTTATATACTTATAATTCTTTGATTTCAATCATTTTGGTTGCTCATTACGTAATAAAATGTTACATAGTTTAATTGAATCTTAAACGTGCTAGTTTTATCATCTTGTAATAAAAGTTTTTGTGACATTATTGTGAGAAAAAATAACACGTTCTGCCTCTCACGCAGGGTGAAGGAAGGAGGAAAAAAGACTCTCGACTATCGCCCATTGCAAGTGGCCGTAGATTACTTTTCTACTTAGTATTTTTACCACTGCTCGCGTCTGTTCAGTACCATCAAACGGCACCTCTCTTAAAACAGATAGAATGCATGGTTACATGAAAACAAAGTTTAGTAGTACAATTTTCAGAGAGAAATGCAGAAATATTGTTTTATCTAATTTCATATAACGAAATATTCTTTCTTAATTTCTAACCCCTAGTAATTATTATGAATATTACGAAACATTTGAAATATTCTAAGCATGTATTACTTGTTAATAAATGAACGTATGTATAAATACGTAATAATAATAATAATAATGTTATAATATAACGTAATAATATTATAAATAAGTAATACAAATTCATGCTTTACACAGAACTGAGTAATATAAACTTATTGCTTAACAAAATAACAGTTATAGTAAACCTTATATAGTTTATTAGTTCATTAAATACATAGTTTATTTATTTTATAAACCGTATTATATTATTCTCTCTCACTTGTCAGTTGTACAGGCCAACAATGGTTCCAAGCATAATCGTTTTACCTTGTAATCATAATTGTAATTCGCTGATAATAAACTTAATTGAAAGGTAAACATCGTAAAATATCTCTCACGATTGAATATGAGTTTAAAAAGTCGATTTACGCATTTTTCGCAAAAAAATAAGTCAATTGTACGAAAGTTATGATTTTAACAGTATGGTGTAACTGAGTGACAATGCTGTTGAACACAGTTACAACTGTTAGTAAGTATTGAGCTTCTAGTTCTGTAGTTGGAAAACTAAATTTATCGGTCGTGCCGTAAGTATAATTGCACCCCCGCAGCGAGCATTTTTTAGGTATGTTTCGCGTGGATATGTACGTACCTACCATTGAAACCTATGCAAACAAAGCGTGAGAGTGGTAGCCAGCTGCGTTCCGATACTTTCCCAAGTTTTTAGGGCCGTAGAGCCCCTGATCGGAATTGATGGGATGGTCCCTTGCTTGTTCCCAGAGAGTAATTTAGTTTATTATCCCCTAAGTGGTCATACGCTGTTTGCAACTGCTTTTTGATAATAATGTTTATTAATATTATTACTATACATTCTTAACAATAGATATACTTACTTTCTTCTTCAGATTTGTGTTTCTGTATTTGGTAGAACTCGTAGTTCAAGTTACTGTGTTGGTAAACGTTGCCAAAACCTTTACATGAGATAGTAAATTCTGTAATACCGCTGCTCCCATTTTGTGGTTTTATTTCACATGAACCTTTGCCTACACCTCCAGAAGTGTGAGTTACATATCTTGTCCAAGGTTTATCATCTAAAAAAGGAAATATAAACTAATGAAAAATATTTGAATTAAACAATATTTTTATAATGAAACACCCTCAATAATTTCGTATCCTCAACTACACGAACAAAAAACTACTAAAATTCATTGGTTTTATTTTACTATTATCGTGAAAGAAGTATTAAATTTTATTTTTTAATAAATTTCATTTTTTGTGACTAAATTTAATAATATATTGCTTATTATTAATTAATAGTTGACTGAGCAAGAAGTGTTAAAAACTACCAAGCATCATCAATGTTAGTAAGTCAGTTTATAAACCAGCTAAAATATATTAAACGTTTCAGTTGTTTTTAAATTAAATACAGCTAATATATTGTTATTATACATTTATTGTTATATTTTCTTTATTTTTAATAGTTAGTTTTTTATACAAATAAGTATCCTAAAAATTTGACAAATGAATTGTTATTGTTAATAATGAAATTGCCACAGTCCTATGGCCACATCTACTGACGTCGAAGCAATTGGTTTCCTCCCTCTGCCAGATTTCACTTCAAAAGAACCTGTATCTTCGAATTCCTTAATCCAGACCCTTGACAGACATCGGATCACAGCCATTTTTTCATATATTTTACTGCCCGGAACTTCTTCAGAACTACTGACGCACAGTCATCATTCTTGTAAAAGAGCTTCACCAGCAGAGCGTGATCTTTCATTGACAGTCATACCGAACTTCTCAAATGCAATATGAGGAAAACATCATGTACCCCGCGTTTTTATCTTGCGTATTATGACGCTTAAAGTGCCATTTATTGTTAAAATTTGGAACAATATTTTTTTCTCGTGCCATATTATTTTCTCCTTCATCGAATACATTCAGTTTCAGGGTATTCTCAGAAGTGGTTCTTTTTTACAGCTTTTTTAACTACAATCACCCTGTTTATAGAAAGTTTTGTAATCGTGACAAAGAAATCGAAAGCGAGGTTTCGATGGAAATATCCGTTCTGGCGATCCATGATTCTCAAAAAGTAGTTTTTGGCATAACTTCCATCTGTCTGTCCGTCAGTGCGCAGAGATTCTGAGTAAATGGATGAATCAATTTTATTCGCATTTCGTATTTTCGGTAGAATTTAATTGTTGTCGATGCACGTGCCCTATTTGTTTTGTTGTTGTTTTTTTACTTTAAAACAAAGGGCACTTCACATAAAGGTCAAAAGTACTCTTTTGAATGTTTCCCAAAACGGCTCCAACGATTTTGCTTAAATTTTCTGTATGTAAAGTACAAGTAGTATGCATTACCTTCGCATTAGCGGTATTCCACTTGAAAGTTTGGTATAGACGCAGTAAAATTATTTTTGCCTGCTACACATTAGTTTACTGTTTCAAGAAGCTTGAATAATGTTTATCAGTGTAAAACTAAAGCATACGTAGAACATACTTTTCGTAAGCTTAAATGAAAGATTTTATAATGATAAAATTACTTAGGAGGACAGCAAACGCACTGAAGAAACAAAAGTACATCAATTTCTGTCTACAACGAAATTACATTTACATGACACTTTTACGATATTTGTAAGACTGATATGTCGCTATATGTTTTGAAATAATATTCTGAATATTTATTTTACTTTCAAATAAAAGGCAGTAATAACTTCATCTAGCGACTTTGAGCATGAGTATAGCGCCGGAAGACGAGGACCACGCCAGAAATGACCCTTTCACAATATAAATTTTTCTCACTCTAAGCTGCGGACGGAGAAACGTATTTGGGAAAGTATGTGCAATGGATTTGCACCACTAGATTATGTATATTTCTACTGCAATACATTTTATGGTGTAGCAAAAAACTATATTCTTTAAAATTAAGAGTCACTGGGTGAACTCCGCGTACGATGGTCAACTCGATGAATCATTTTAATACAGCAACAAGGATTTTTGCTCTATATGGCTTGCCACGAGTGCAGCCCCCAAACGGGGGGACAGGGTCTTGGTGGGTATACTCTCCCCTCTCCCCCCCCCCTAGCGAGCGAAGCTTATATATAATGAGACCTGGTCGGGCCTCGCCGCAAATTTCACACTCCATAGCAACGCGACGGCCGGGTATATATACTTCAGGTATCTCGGTTGTGAAGTTTAAAATTGAATTTTTCAGCAAATACGCAACCATTTGCATTTAAACTCTTCGGAAATATTAAGTCTTCATCGACACATTAAATCATATTCGTTTCACCTTATTTTTCATTACTATTCTATTTTTATTTGATTTTTCCTTCCGCGGAATCGTGATAAATTTTCTCTAATTTTGTTCAAGGTTCTAAAAGTCGGATTACCGTTTACGGCCATCTGATTGCTCTTCGAACACTCTGTTGTGTTTCCTCCACAATGCAAAGATGGAGCAGTTGGCGCATGTTCGTAAAATGGTTTTTGTTCATAGCGGTACTTTAGTAGTGATATCCACCCTCTTCATTGAATACCTTTACTAAATATACGCGCATGAAACATAAAATAAAAACATATAATCAAACATATGATAATTGCCATATCGTATATAAATACTATTTTCCTTACATTTTTCGTCACACACCGTCACGTTCCTTGTGGTGAAGGGGAAACATGGAAAAATGGTTATCGGGAAGTCGAGGGTTCGATCTCGTTTGGAGTAGGTGGTTAGTTTCATCTACATAACATTATTCGAATAATAAGTTTTGTATATTTTGAAGCTACTTTTTGCGACTGTTACGAAATATAACGAACTTTTTTATCAGAATCATAGAAATTCGTAGTCTACGAAGTATAGGTAATATTTTGATACTGACGTAAAGAAATAAAAATTGAAAAAGTTGCGAAATCATTTCTAAACCTTAATCTTGCTCAAGGTATGTCACGCACTAATTTTGTAGCCGTGTCTATGAATTTGCTTATGTGAAAATAAAATCAGGAATTCAAAAATAAAATCAGGAATAGCTAATGACAAAATTTACGTGATGTTTTGTAATTGTCAAATAGATAATTACATAATTTAACAACCTCCTTTCTGCTCTATAACTAGCGATCAAAATCTTGACACGTAATATATAAAATAAGCATTTTTAAAGAATTAGACATTTTAAAGTATTATTTGCCCTTTCTCGGATATGTCCCTGCATTAACTCGAAGAAAAGTCTATGAATAATTTATAAAAATATGCATGCATAGTTTTTTGCGTACAAAACATGTGGAATCAATGGGATTAGCAACTTGTTGTCAGTAATTGTGTGATACTCTTTAAATTCCTTTAAAAACATTACTGTACACAATTCAATCATGATAATTTTTATAAATAAATTACATTTTACCGATGCGCACCTAGTTGTAACACGGAAAAAAAATTCGAAACGCTATAGTGCTAAAACGTTGCCTCTTGTACAGAGAATGAAAATGAAACATAAACACAAATAATTGGACGACGTCTTCCGATCGCGCATCGCCTTTAAAATTTAAAAAGAATTGGAAAATCTAACATTTTTCCTCATTTTGGTTTATTTATCGAATTATATATAATTTAAATGATATGAAAAGTTTTTCTAAGTGTAAACTACTGAAAACTCGAAAGGAATTTAAACAATCTTACATTGTACCACTTACCGGCTACGCAATGCATTCAAAAATCCATAATTTTAGTTTTTTCAACAATTCATCATGCAGCTCTTCACCGGTTTTGCCTTATCAGAACACACCGAGGAGGTGGCTGCACTTCCAGTTCCACCCACACCCTTCCCAACCAACCATCTTTGTACGGTGTGCATTTTACATATTTACAAATTTGATATTTACATAGTCATCGTCATCTCACACATTTAGGTCTTACGTTTTCTTTGGTTTAAACCAATTTTACAACATTAAAATCTGGTTTGTGTGAAAATTCAGGTATGAACGATTTGATAAAAGTGTAGCTCTTACAAAACCATCTCTGGCACTGTGTCCGCAAACTTTACCGGAAGCTTCAGTTACTAATTTAACGCACCTTTCCACTGCTTGTGTATGACAAGGAATTTTTTTAAAGTCCATAATTGGTTTAGAGTCGTCTCACAAATTGTTTTAGATCTTCATCAATCACTTCCCAGTAATAAAGGTTTACAGTTTATAATTGTTCCAATCTATGATTTCTGTGAAGTCTTTAGCTTCATAGTTAAGGTTAGGCACCTTAAAAACTCTAAATATTTTTTGGAGCGGATTGCCTTGTTTTCAAAATTCGTCTGTAATCTAATTCTCGAATGTATCTTCTGTTATCTGTAATCATTGCTAAAAGTAAATTTTCAGGATGTGCGAAGTAAGCATTTCGCAGAAATACAGGGTCTACGATCTGAAGTAGATTTATTGGTAAACAACGTGTTGTTTCCACATCGGCATATAAGATCTTAGAATAAAATTAACAAATAGGATCAGATTCTGTGCTTCTCACGCTTATAAATAATCGCAGAGTCGTATTTGCAGTAGTTAGCCACCTAGAATGTGACAGAGGACCTGGATCTCGAATGGACAAGTCCTGTTTCCTGATTTTATAGCTTTTGATATGTCTAAAAAATACTGCTGATCTTGTATTTTTTCTGTCTAAAACACATAGACTGCGGTAAACTTCACCGCCAGATAACATATTAATAATGTTATGTTGAATGAAAATGGGAGACGGTCTGAGATTCGAACTCGGGACCCCGAATTTGGCGCGCTCATGCGCTTACCGACTGCGCCATCCCGTTCGCCTCCCAGACCCGTCTTTTATCCTCATTCAATTGCGAGACCTCTGAGGTGTTGAATGAGGATGGAAGACGGGCCCGGGAGACAAACGGGATGGCACAGTCGGTAAGCGCATAAGCGCGATAAACTCAATGTCCCGTGTTCGAATCTCGGTCCCGTCTCCCATTATCATTCAACATAATATAATTAATTTGTTCTGTCTACTTCAGGAATCATACATTCGATACTTTCAAAATCAACCACAAGTAACTTTTCACAGCCAGATAATTGTTTCCCTATTTGTCCAGAAAAACATTTAAACCCTGTTGTCACGCTGATACTGGAACAAATGACGGAAAGGCAATTCGTTAAATTTGAGGAGACAATCTCCACTGCACGGGTCTTCCCACATGTAATTCAATTTGATGAATTTCACCGTTTTTGTATCCCGTATTGGTGACGGTACCATCACATCCAATCACTTATAATTTGTCAAGGGGCAAACCAACTTGTGATAGATAAGATGTAATACTTTTAGTTATGTGAGTTGCTGAACTTGAAGATGGGGTTACGTGACCCACGTAACTTGATCCAGGCTCCTTAATTAAAGAATAATGCTCTTCTTTTATTGTTCTGCGGAAATGCTTCCTATTGACTTTTTCAACAAATAATGTATTGTCCTTTCTACCGTCAAAATAATAACCATAAACGGCTTTAGCAGGTTTACTTTGCAGTTCAGCTCGCACACAGCTTTTTCCCTGAGAAGTTTACTTTTGTCAACCACATACGAGCTTTCCGTTTCAGTCACCAATCCTACATTTCGTAGTACACTAGATAGAATGAAAGCAGTTGCCCGATTATATACACCGTAACAGTCACTAGTTACAGCGATAGCTGGTAGTTTACCCCTCACTTGCCACAATAATTTTGATGAAGACGTTGAAAGTTGTGGATCAAAATTAGGATCATCGCCGTCGGAAGTGTCAGATGAACGGCTTAATGGAACCGAATCACTGTCATAGAGTTCTTAACGAATCCACTAGTTACCATAAGATTTAATACTATTATATTCATATTTGTGGCAAATTACATAAATTAAACTTTATTTTGTTTCGTTAACATTAGAATGTATTGTTACATCGTACCCGATTATGACTGAAAGTGCGGTGATGTAACTAGAAAGGGTGAATACCGGGATATTGTAAGCACAACCCACGTCAAATACAGGACAACAGGCGAACGGGCCATCAGCCCCGTCAAACTACACTCTATTGAATCTATATTGTAAAAAGCAAATAAAACCCTTTTCAATTAAATTCATACAAACACACATATAATTAACAAAAATGGGTGTGGTGGTCTTGCCTTACCTTGCCCACTCAGCAACTTGTTAGGAAGCTACGATTAAAATTTGAAAGGTCGAGGTTCGGTCCATTTAATTATCGTGATACACACATGTATTTTGTTACTTAAAGAAAAACAAAACTTCGATAAAATTGGTGTAATTGTTCAACATATAAAATACATCAAATTATACTCTAAGCTTCTCATGCACATATCTCCCAATATCTTCCCCCAAAAATCACACACGTTATAAACCATAACACTTGCTTTCACTAAATGATGCTGGTCAATTAGTAGCTCCAGTCAGAATTCAATTTAAACATGATTGCATTCCAAATATACATCATCGGCAATACTGATTGTCCTTGACGATTACAATTCATTAACATTGACAAGCGTCACAAAAGCCTTTCGCATTGCTGCACACGCGCAAATCAGTTCACTGTCACTTCGCACTTTAGTAGATGCACTAGGCGCAGCCTGTCATGCTAATTACCTTGAGATTTGTACTTGAAGTTAGACCACCAGTTGTCAAATGACGTGGGCGTGGAGAGTACTCCGGGGATGAGATACCTCGAATCCCACCAGACCATTGACCTATCCGCATCGCCGATCCCAATCGCCTTCGGTGCTACCCGAACTAGTCGCCCTCAGCGTAGTATCACGAGAAACCATTGAAGTTACTTCCAGCTCGACTTAATGACAGGTTAATGGCATTAATTAAAGTTCATAGCAGTTTTCTTTTCTCGAAAAAGCAAAATCACACGAACCGAAAAACTTTATGTCGGAAGTCGTTGACGCTTGAAATAAAATCGATCTACATAGTGAGACTGTGGATAGAATTAATTGATAATTCAATATCACGTTCTCAAAATTTAATATAAAATCATGGGCCAACATGGGAGCTAGCAAAAAGGGACCTGGGTGGTCTGAAGCGTAGTGTCGGTGCGACATCTCAGGCTCTGTAGAAAGTTTTGGAGTACAAAAAAGTTATAACATCTATTTTGGAAAAAAATCAAAGGAGTGGCGACGAGTACACATGTTCAGAGGCAGACAAGTTTGAACTTGAATCTTTAGAAAAACGAGCATCAAAATTCAGTACAAAAGATAGCACCAAAAAAGAGTGGATGTCAGGGAATATTATTTCCCAAAGCAACGTGGGTGTACGTTTGCGACAAAAGATCAGAAGGCTCACGGCACATGTCTCTTGGGACATGTCTCGCCAAGGGAAGAAAAGATATTGAAATGTGAAATTTTGGGGCTATGGTTTCAGCAAAAACACACGATGGCGAAATTCAAAAGGAAGTAAGAAAAATTTTGGGTTCAAAAGGAGGACCGACGGTCGATATGAGTTGTATCAAAAATGGGTGATGTCAGACGGAGAGGGTACCGCGCCACCTAGCCATAAAACCATAAAAAATGGGATCTAAGAAGCATGCCGCACAGAGCAGATGTGCAGAGTACAAATAACAAAATGGCCGACAGACCTTCGTCTAGCTGTAGAAGTCTTGGAAGTAGAGAAAGTGGGAACAACCAATAGAAAACCACGGTGGGGGAAGCTAATTCGTGTGATTGGCAACATGAAAAAGCAACTAACATCTTTTCGGAAACTTCCAATTAAAATTCAGAGGGGGGAAAGAAGCATAGGGCTTGTAGTAGAAGGAAGGAATGATAGGAAGGGGAACGTCACGTGACGTGAATTGTCTATTAAAAATAGGGCACAGAAGTACAGGGTCAGAAGGGGAAAATTTGCGAGAGTATTTTCGTTGAGTGAGACGAGAGAAAAATTTGCGAGATTTTTATTTGTTGAGCTAAACTNGGCGGTGAAAAAATTTGGGAGAGTTTATTTGTTGAGTGAGACGGTGAAAAAAATTGCGAGAGTTTATTTGTTGATGCAGACGGGGGAAAAATTTGCGAAAGTTTATTTGCTGATACTTCTTTTTTGTGTGATGAGACTGAAAAATTTCGAGAAAATTCTTTTTGATAAACTGACTGAAAATTTTTGGTGTAAAGACGCGTTAGTGATCGCACGCAGAAATTTGTGATGAACGCAAGTTCGTAGTGAGAGCAGTGCGGTGATAGAAAGGCACAAGTGAGGTTTTCCGAAAAGAATCAGGAAACAATCACCACTGATACTCGATGCAATTAATGCATAGATCAGAGCGTGAAAAGTGCGAACATTAATAGCAACTAATTAGCCCATGAACACAATCGCGTACATGAAGTTGTCTTGTGCAGGAAAGAATCGTGTGATTGAAAAGGACAAATGGGAACTCGTGCAGTGAAAAAGTTCGAACAGACGAGTAAGGGACTCGAACCGGTCCAGTAATTAGCGTTTTAGGAGTTAATGAGCCGTCAACGGTTACTTCAGCAAATTAGTAAGCCAGAGAAAGCATCGTCGTTGCATAGATAATAGAAAATAAGTTACACTGTGATCCGTCAGAGGACATGCTAAGCGCATTAATACAGTGAACAAATAATAACAGTAAATGTTGCAAAGGACGAAATAACAAATTAGTACGAAGTGAGTCGGGAAACTCTGAAACGAGACAGACATATGGAGTTAATGGCATGGGGAAATTAGTACGAAGTGAGTCGGGAAACTCTGAAACGAGACAGACATATGGAGTTAATGGCATGGGGAAAATCGCTTAGGCAGAAGGGAGGGAACGAACATTAACGAGGCACGAGGAACGGGAGTCCATACAAGGAACAAAAAACGGCCATGTCTTCATCCAGTCCGACATCACGAGACATCTTGTGTATTGTGTGATAGTGTAGAGGGAATTTGATAATGTTATTTTGGCCTTGTAAACTAAATTGTTAAATAAATGTCAGTAGGCCGAGTGCAAGAGTTAAAGTGTTTAATTGCAAGGAGAGCGTAATGAACAGAGGAGCCCACAATCAAGAAGATCTTGGTGAGTACTATGTAAAAAGACTTTCAATAAGACATTGCAAGAGCGCAGTAGACGAAGTAATGTGTAGCATTGTGCCCATTTACCAGTGTTACGTGTATCAATTAATTTAGAATCATTATGAATAATAAAGTTTTTTGTTTGTATCTCGAACACCAGAGTGCAGTGTTTTTATTGTAGGTGGCACCAATAGGATGAGTACTCGGTTCTATCCCCTTAGGATGTAGTGAGAATTATACATTTACGGTAATCATTATTATTTTTTAATTAGAATTTTTTTTTGTTTATAACAATTAAAAAAATTATTTGTTAATAACAACCCGTAAAGTCACAATATGAACATCGAATCATCTCAAAAGAAACAAGTACATCATTCAACTCAATTAATGATGAAGATACTAAATGATCAATAATGCCCCAAGGCATGAATACTGCTCAAAGTCAGAACAAATTATCAATTCCGATCAAGGGCCCTAAGGCAGAGGCGGATTCAAAAATTTCAGCAAAAATTCCTAGATAAGATAAAAAGTTAGCTGCGAGTTATAATACATATGGAGTTATAATACAGTTGTATGGACGATTCAATAGATCAAAGCAAAGGTGGCATTAGGCACAAGACGACGCAGTATCGTTAACAAAAGAAGAAGCTTCCGAAAAATGGGTTTGTCTCTAATAATATATGAACGAGTTCCGATTCGCCAAAATAAAGAGTTTCTTTATGCGGTCGTCAAGTAATATACAACAAAGGAAAATGCCCCTTGGGAACGGTGCAATAAACGACGCGGGAGTTCCTCTAGAAGTGAGGGGCCACATGTTTTGCGGCGAGGCGTAATGAAAATAAAAATAAATAAAGGCATTTGTTGTTTAAAACGAGATAACGTGATTCGTCATAAATTTGAAATACGTCATTGGCTGTTGACAAATTACGAGGACTGCACGTGGAGTAATTGACACGGTATCATTGGCTCCTGAGATCACGTGAGAGAGACGAGGGCGTCATCAATTTTCCAAATTTCGAGAAGAAATGATTGGACTTATAAAAAAAGGACGTGAAGGCGCAGAGATTATTATGAGAATTATTACAATAAGTATTATTATAGTGACTAGATGAGTACGAATTGACTACGAGATACATGCTCCGCTATTTACTTAGTTATGACCACGTCAGTCTCATTAGGGAACACCACATAACGCCACTTAACATTTTGTGGAATAATTTTGGACTTACGTTCAGCTCGCGTACTTGCTAACTGACGGAGTTGCCTTGGAACATTCCAGGACTTGGAACATTTCCGAGATCATTCTCATTAGAATGCATTAATGTCAAGTGTTTATTCGTGCCGCGGAGTGAAATTACAATTCAATTCGTAGTTGTTATCGAGGCCGAGCACCGGTTAGTTTCCGCTTGCAAAAACTAGGAAACCGCTAGAATTCGGGAACGACGGCCCCGAGATGTCATTAGGCCAGCTGACCGTAGCGAGGTGACTGGTAGCATCGATGAATGGCGGGAGCATCGATGAATGGGTTTTTATTCAGCGGGAGAGTGCCACCTGTATCCACTAGCAGGAAGTCGGAGAATAAATGAGCCCGACTCCAGCCCGAAGGCGACCCTTCAGTTTTGACCGAGGCAGTCTACACGTCAACATTGTTTGGTATTGAAGGTAAATGTACCCGCTAGTTGCAGAAAGCGTAGACAGTGGCGAAGCAGTGCGTCATTAGACGAACAATTATACGTGTGCTCCGGTACAACAAACTTGCGAATAATAGTAATCATATCTTCTATCCTAGCACAAAACTAATTAGCTTTGCTTATTGCTTTCTGCTCTTGTTGTGTAAATGTAATTATAGGAAATTATGTTGTGGTAAAGATTGTTGATCTACCCGCATCCATGTAAATTAATTATATTGCATGAACGAGTGAATTTTGGGGTACTATAAGGGGGAATGTTAGAGTAAGTATGCGTAGAGTAGGGTTGTTATAATTACGAATGTAGTAGTTAGTGGTAATAAAGCCATTTTATTTATGTGCTGTGCGTCTCATAGACCGAAAAGTGTGTGTTTCTTGTGAATAAATGGTCATGAACATTGCCTATCATTTATTTCTTGTAGTGGCAGTATTACCCACTATCTTACTTAAATTATTTAGGTAACAAGATCATCAAAGGCGCATCAACGTATTCTACACTACCATATGATCTAGTTAAGTAACAAGTTAATTACCTCACAATTGGTTTTCTCAACAGGGTAAGTAGTGGTAACCACTACCCTATTTTCTATTATTAAATCATTAATTAATTATGTTACTATATATTGTGATGGACCTTTTCCCTTCAGGATACACATACATTTTGGAGTAAAGGATGTCCCTCATTTATACAAATTCAGTTTATGTTCCAAACAAGACATTACATAAAATTTACAAATCGATAATACATTTATTCTACTGAAATCACGTTTTTCTATGAGTCCTACAATTTAACGCACTCACAAATCGGTAGATAGTATTAACAGACTTCACGTAATTGCAAAATGTTCGAGCGCAAATATTCTACTCTAGTTACTTTTATTAAAGATCTCTGGTATCGACGGACGACGTTACGATGCCTCTGTACTGGCACCGCGCGTCAAGTGCTAGACAAGCATCTCGTTGGCGATCGATCAGATGACCCTCGCTTCTACCATTGCGGCTACTATGCTACGACACTACTGCTATGCGACCCCTGCTATGCGACTCCACTACGCAACTCCACCATGCAACTACTGCTTCTTTCAAATCTTATCAGCTGCGAGCCTCGGTCGGTCGGTGGTTGTGGTGGCGGAGGTGGAGGCGGCCAACGTAGACGGCCGCTGCGGCCGGCAGAGGCGGTTCTACACCACGATAGGTTTACTCTATTGATGTGAGGCTGGAAAGTCCAGATCGCGACGTTCGCTGTTGCCGGTTTCTTCCACCACGTGTTAGGTGCAGCACTCCGCCGAAAAGGGGGGAGNTATATATATCATTTTTTGGAAGCGTAAGAATTAGACTTGTTTCAGAGTCCGAGAATATACTTCGTTTTGAGTTCATACGAACTTATTCAATTTTTGAAATTTCGTAGAGAAAATATAAATGATCGAGTTTATTAGAGTTCTGAATATTTCGAAACAAGTGCTCGCTGGATCTTTCGTATAAGTAGTAGTTGAAATTAAATATGTCGTGTAGACAACTATGAACATTAACACGCGAATTGTATTGTGATGAGTTCCGGAAACTTAGCGAACGCCGTAATACTATTCGTGTTCGTCGCAATATTTATGAACATTTCGAGATCGAGAACTCAAGCGACGATGGCAGCTGTGAGGCGGTGAGCTACGAGAGTCAACACGTGGGGATATAACCAGTGGTCAGACTTCTGATAATCTCGGAGAACACCTGATTGTGCATGGAAACGGATGTAAGTGCAGTTAGCCTGCGAAGCAGTTAACGGCAGACAGAGGTATTAAAAAAGGAGTAAGTTATTGCGTACGGTGTTTCGAACGATCAAAGAACTCTGGTATTTGCTAAATTGGAAAGCTATATGATTGCAAGGTTCAATTTTTGTTCTTAAAAGTGTGTTTATTTTCCTTCCTTAATTCAAGTGATCAAGTAATTCTTTTATGTGTGAAACTGTACAATTTTATGATGTTTTTAAATTTTGAAAAAGGAAAAGGTAAAAGGAAGTTAAATTTATAAAATTTTATCATTAATCTCCGGTATTAACATTGAAACGTATTAACATTGAAAAAAGTAAACGAAGTTAAGAATAAATTTTATTGTGAGATACTTATTGAGTTCAGACAGTTTCAAAGTGAAGAGAAATAATTATAGAGGTAAAATGTAAAGTACGTCTCACAAAATTTATAACGGGGAATAAAAAATTTGGAATTATAAGGGCTTTAAAGAAATGTTTGTGAATAACTAAATGAGTATTTGTGTGTAAAAAGTAGTTTTAAGAGATGTCGTAAATTGTAGAAAGAAAATTAAGGGTAATTTTTTATTTTTGTAGGAATATTCCAACATTTTAGTAAATGTTTATGGTCCACGCTCGGGAAACTCGGACTCAGCATTGAGATAAGTTTCATTTTCTTAATTTATTTAAATATTTAATTTTCTTGTTGTTTCGTGCTCCTTCTAAATTTAAAGAGCGCGCGGAAGTAAGAACATTATGTTCCGATGACGTAAACCGGGGATTGCTTGCCCAGACGGAAAGCATTAGATAGAGACATTAGATATAGAATCTCCGATTTTATAACTTTCTAAAAGCAATTTTATATCACTTCACTGAACGAAATTTTCCACAAGTCGCAACTGAGGTGCGGACGCGAATAATTTTTTTGAATGGCTGGCGTCATCGTGAGTTAGTAGAGTGCCTGGCAAGAGAGCCGAGGGACATTGTGGAAGCTACACTTGGCACGGGTAGAGTGAGTAGTTTTTAGCAAAAGTAGCCGTTTAGATCCCACAACGAAAGTTCGAGCATGTGCCATCTTAATTTTTGTTGGCTAACTCGCGCATCAGAACAGCATTTTTAAAATTAATCATTATTGACCGCACGAAATTTGTACACAATTACCACAAAAAACATTTGGAGATGAACTGTATTTTTAATCGTGAGCTGTTATTTCAAGAATTAGTGATATTAAATTTATAAGACTTTGTGCCGTGTGCAGAAAAGAATTATCAGTAAGCAGAAAAGAATTATCGGTGCGTTTGCGTGGCGTAACCAGCGGACACATTGTACGCTGATTACAACGAGATCGAGGGTTCGCCCGTGTAGCGAAAGGAGAATGAAGGGGGACGGAATACGCTGGCCAAGGTTGACGGAGGGCTACTTGGCGGCAGCAAGCAGCGATTTTCGAAGGTTCTCTTATTTGTGATGTACATAAAGGTATGACATTTTATGTATATTAGCTGGAGTGATGTAAATTTGTTTGAATTTGAATAAATGTTTTTTTCGTTTTGTTTTGATGAGAGTAACAGTTAAATTCAGTGTACGAAGTGTGTCTTTTTGGGGGATGTAAAAGGGTAGTATTTTGGTTGTGTGTTAACATTAAAATAACTGTGTTAATTTGTTTATAACGCGTTTTCCTAGTAGGAACCCCAGTATGTGTCCTTCCTTTGATTAAAATACAGGCACGAACCCAGAGAAGATATGACTAGCCGGAGGTGAATGAGGGTGAGCCATTACACCATCACTTTAACTCATGCTAATTTTTTGTTTTGGTTTCCTTATAAATTTTTCATTTCGATTTGTTTCAATATCGATCATGCCAGCTAAAGACCACGAAAGGCAAATACCAGTAAGGCTCAGTNATATATATATATATATATATATATATATATATATATATATATATATATATATATATATATATATATATATATATCTGTGTGTGTGTGTAACAGTGAATGATAAGAGAGGCAGCGTAGAAAAGAAACAGAAGTGATGAGAAGAAAAGGAAGGGTTGCGGCTGTTCCACATGGTTCTACCTGTCACAACTGTGGCAAATTGTGTGCTTCCCGCATTGGATTCTAGTTACCTCCAGACTCACAGTTGAAGAGACATTTTTGTTTGGAAGACAAACCTACTCGATTATGGGTGTTTGCCTTACTATACTGTAACAATAATAATTAAATATATTTATTGTTAAGTGTACTTATATTTTTATGAAAAAAGACAATTACGATTTTTAATATCAGATTTAATTCAGGGAACATACTATTTCATGATCACTTTTATTAAATCAATATACACCATTGAATAAAGGCTGATTTTTTAAAGTCTGAACAAAAATCCTCCAAATACGAAATGGTTTTTTGTAAATATCTCACAAACTACGCAAGATATCAAAAAGAGTTAAAAGTACAAGTTGTATATGACAAAATTTACAATAAATCTGGTCATAAGCAGGGTTGGCAATACTCTTATTCTTATAAATAAAAGATGATAAATTGAAAAATCATTCGTTAATCACAATTTATTCTTTCATTCGACGTACATAAATAACGAATGAAATGCTATTCTTTTCTTCGAGCAAAACTGCTTGACGAATAAGTTTTTTTAAAATTTGACCTATAAGCAAATTATGATTTATTCTTTCATTCTAAAAAAATATAAAAAGTTAATTTAAATTACACTTTTTCGTTCTTTGTAGAATAAATGACAAATACGGTTATGACTTTTTGCCATAATGAATAACTAAGTCGAATACGAATTGTGGTTGTACTGTTCATAATTAAAATTGTTTTTAAATCAAATATAGTACTCAAGCTTTTGAAACACTTGTCACGCGTACTTGAGACTTAAGATAATCATCCTAATTAAGACAATCATAAGACTCTGGTTTGCCTGGGTCTCTTGTTATATCTTTCATTCATGATATTACTCTCAGAATATCCATACATCTGGAAGATATCCCTTTTGTACAAACATTATATTTCTTCAAAGATTCCGGAGATAAACTAACCCCCCTTTCGGATCTCCGGGTGGGGACTGCTCAGGAGGCGATCTTCAAGAAGAGAGTTGATAATGCTAACAACCGAAAAATCGGGGCGTGGAATGTTAGGAGTTTGAATATAACTGGGAAACTAGAGAATCTAAAGAGGGAAATGAATAGGTTAAAGTTAGACATATTGGGGATAAGTGAAGTAAAATGGAGAGATGAGACAGACTTTTGGTCAGGAGAGTATAGAATTATAACTACATCTTCAGTGAATGGTGTAACTGTAGTTGGTTGTTATGAACAAGAAAGTGGGTAAAAGGGTCATGTATTATGAACAGTTTAATGATAGGATTATTGTTGTCAGGGTTGAAATAAAACAAACACCAATTACCATTGTGAAAGTTTATATGCCCACTTCACAAGCAGATGATGATGAAATGGAAAGAATGTATGAAGATATAGAAGAAGTAATAGAGTTTGTGAAGGGGTATGAAAATATAATAATCCTGGGAGATTGGAATACTATTGTGGGCGAGGGAAAAGAGAGCTGCATTGTTGGAAAATATGGTTTAGGAGATAGGAATGAAAGGGGAAAGAGGCTTGTGGATTTCTGTGAGAAGTTTAAGCTACACTTTTCAATAACCACAAGAGGAGACTATATACATGGAAGAGACCAGGACACACAGGAAGATACCAGTTGGACTACATACTTGTGAGGGAAAATAAAAAAACCAGATATTAGACTGTAAAACTTTTCCAGGGGTTGACATTGACTCAGATCACAATCTAATAGTGATAAAAAGTTTAGTTAAATTAAAAAGGATTAAAGGCCGACACACAAGGAAATGAGATATAGAAAGGCTTAATGAGAGAGACAGGAAAATAGAGTTTAAAAATATTAACTTTTAGATTAAACCAAAGCTACATAGGTGTATCGGTAGAAGAAGAATGGGACATTTTGAAGAAAGAAATACTCAGAGCAGGAGAAGAAACTATTGGTAAAAAGAAAATGGAAGCGAAGAAAACATGGGTCTCCGATACTTTGCCTAATTGATGAAAGAAATTCCTACAAAAATGCTCAACATGTTCAGGGAATAAAATAGTACAGACGACATAGGAATGAAATCAAGAGAAAATGCAAAATTGCTATAGAAAAATGGCTCGAAGATAAATTTAGGGAAATTGAGAATAATTGAGCATAGGTAAAACTGCTGCTGCATACAGGAAAATCAAGACGACTTTCGGACAAGTGAAGAACAAATGCGTCGTATTAAAAGCGCAGATGGAAAACCTCTGTTAAGCTCAGAAGAAAGGGTTAATTGATAATATATTAAAGGTTTGTACAATGAAGAAGAACTGCCAAGAGAGGCTGTAGAAAAGGAGGCACACATAGATCTAGATGAAGTAGGAGATCCAATTTTAAGATCTGAATTTCATAGAGCTTTGAAAAATCTGGCTACAAAAGAAGACAGTAAGGGTAAATGAGATACCTTCTGAGCTTCTCAAAAATTTAGTATAGGTTGGGACTCAAAGGTTATTTAAAATTATTTGCAAAACTTATGAAACTGGAGTGATACCAACAGAATTTCAGAGTGTAATTTTCACACTATCAAAATGCAGGAGTAAATCACTCTGAAATCTACCGAAAAATTAGTTTGACTTCTCATTCTGCTAAAGTCCTTAACATAATACTACACAGGAGGATAGAAAGTAAGGTTGAAGAGATATTAGAAGAGGATCAGTTTGGTTTCAGAAAAAGTAGGGCACTCTGTAGCGATTCTGACACTACGTCTAATAATAGAGGGAAGGATTAAGAAGAACCAAGACACATTTATGGCATTTGTTGATTTAGATAAGTCATTTGATAATGTGAAATGGACTAAAACGTTTCAAATTCTCAAAAAAGTAGGACTAAAGTATAGGGAAAGGCGTGTTATCCACAACATTTATAAGAACAACTGGCAATATTAAAAGTGGAGGAACATGAAAGGCAAGCTGCTATTAAAAAGGGTGTAAGACAGGGCTGCAGTTGATCACCTCTATTACTTGACCAATATGTCGAAGAAGCAATAAAAGAGGTGAAAGAAAAATTCAGGATAGGAGTGAAAATTGTGGGGGAGATGATATCAATGATAAGATTTGCAGACTTCGCTGTGCTTGTTCAGAAAAAGGAAGATTTAGAGGAAATGTTGAATGAAATGAACACATTGTTTAGTGAGGAATTTCGGCTCGGAATCAATAGCAAGAAAACAAAGGTTATGAAGAGTAGCAAAATTGAGGTCAATAATCGTATGAGTATTAGAATTAGAGTAGAAGAAGAAGAAGTAATAGTAGAAGAAGTCAAGGACTTTCGCTATTTGGGAAGCAATATCACACAAAATGGACAATAGAAGGAGTAGCACAAGCAAATTAAAACTTTCACAACAAGAGAGACCTATTAGTATCACAAATTGATGTAAGACTAAGAAAGACGTTGCTGGAGCATAGCACTATATAGATGTGAAACTTGGACAATGGGGAAATCAGAAAAGAAAAAGCTAGAAGCGTTTGTAATGTGGTGCTACAGAAGAATGCTGAAAATTAAGTGGACTGATAAGGTATTAACTAAGATAGGTGAGGAAACGTCTGTGGGGAAACACACGACGGAGAGACAGGATGATAGGGAACATTTTGAGACATCCCAGTCTTGTTAGTTTGGTAATAGAGGGATCAGTACAGGGAAAAAACTCTAGAGGAATACAAAGACTGCAGTATACCACACAGATAATAGAAGACGTAGGTTGCAAGAAATATATAGAAATGAAGAGACTGGTTCAAGACAGGATGAAATGGATGGTCGCATCAAACCTGTCGAAAGACTAATGACCATATAATATATATTACTTCAACAAGAATCCCATGAAAGTCTGTAGTAATCTTAACAATGCTTCTTTGCTATCCTATCTTATTTAGTATCTACATTTCCTTAGTTCCTTCACCAATTTCCTCAATTCAGTCAGGATCATCCAGTTAGCTCTTCCTTCATCATATTTTCCATAGCTCACTTCTTCTCTGTCCTCATCTACATCACATTCAAGTACGATTCTCAGTATTCTATCTCATATCTCTTTCATGTTCACAGATGTTTTCCCTTGCCCATATTTCTACTCCATATCTCCATCCTTCTCACCATATTTGCTGCTTATTTGAATCGGAGTTTCCAATATGCTTTTCATTTTTAAATTTTCCCAACCCTACTTCTTCACCTCCTTCACATCTATCTTACTGTGCATCATATCCATCCGCTTCCCCTCATTTGTTCCACCTCGCACTCTCTGCATTCCTTGAGTAAATTGAGTTAAATTTCAAGTATAGATTCCTCCATACTCTCTCTACCATATTCGTCACCTCATCTATATTTCTTCTTTCCTCCCATATTTATTTAATCAAATAACTTTTATTATTCTTCGCTCATCCGTCTTGCCATCTTCGATTTTTCGGTTTTTCGCTTTCTCCGTCACGCTAACACTATCCCCGCACGTTCTCTACTTACATCATTCTCAAACTTTCACCCTTCTATCTAAAAATATCGCATCTTTTCGTTATTTTCAAGTCTATTACAGATTTATCAAGGGTCTATATAAGTTTTTTGTCCATTTATATTTGTTAGCAGCAAAACATTGTCCAATATTTATTTCTCCAGTGCCCGTCTTCGTTTATTCGTCACCCTGTCACACATTCGTGGTCGATACATGTACGAATCATCTCGTCCTCATTTCCTTCACGATTTTCTCCATTCTCTTCATGCATTCCTTTATATCCATAACATATTGGCAAAACATATTCCCCAGAACAAAATTATATTACCCTCTAATGGGGATGTATTTATCAAGAACCGGTGCTCTCACTTCTGTATAGTTTTGAACTACTGCCGCCCTTGAACACTACCCTACTCTTTACCGATATGTATACCTTACTTAAAAATTGCAATCGTTACAAATTAAACATAATAGTGCATAATATAGGTTATTATCAGTGTATAGCTGATTATGTAACCTAAAAAATAATAATGGGAGATTACCCCCCTCCTCAAGTTTATATTAAAATCAACCCAAAAAATAGACAAAGAAACCATTTGTGAGGTAAAATGTGAAATAAAGCAAGGTAGAGCAAGGTATGACAACGACACTTCAGTTGCAATTGAAAAATATTTTATCTAAATAAGGGAGATCCTTTTCTACTTAATTTTTAAATGCATCCTTTAAACATTTATTTTAATAGTTAAATATCTTAACACTTCCCTGCATTTATATTTATGAAACGGTCGTGTTTGTTAAGACCGAATTACTGCAGTGCAACCCTTGCTTCATAAGAAAAAGTCTCGTTCACGAACACAATACACGCGATAGTAACAATATTCATCGTCCTAGAGAGTCAACCACTCTTTGCCAAAAAGGACCATATCATTCGGGAATCGTTCTATATCATTCCCTCTCCAAAAATATAAAAGATATTATGAAATTGAATCCCTTCAAATCCATGCTTAAAAACTACCTCCTGCACCAGTGCTTCTACATTGTAAATAATATATTGATTCTCCGGTTTTCCTTTGGGTAGAGACGGATTTCTTATNTATATATATATATATATATATATATATATATATATATATATATATATATATATATATATATATATATCATAATAAAACACGTAATGGGCAACGGTGTAAATGAAATTCACACAGATAACAAACGGTCACCCACGCTATCAATCCACGCAAAATTTCATAAATAACATTTGCTTTATGAGGATTTTAGAAGATATATCGGTAAAGGTTGTCTTTTAGAGGTATACAAATTTGAAATGAAATAAAACACGTAAAATAGAACAATTTGCAAGCGTTGTTCTGACGTAAGTCTAGTCATGGAGAAATGGCAAAACGTACTGACCACAAATCAACAGTCAACTATCAAATTGACTATCACTAGAAACTGTGTTGCTAATTTAAAAACCAAACCTCTAAAAAAATCAAATCAAATTATCAGTTTTCTTTTCATATTTTACCTGCTTCGATTGCTGTCAGGGTGGCTTTGATGTAATAATATCCTAATTTTAGTGTGTTTTCTTTTAACATCAAAAGCTTGGATTGTTGTGGAGATAAATTGGATCCCCAATCTATAGTGAACGATCCACTGCTTGCTCCATCTTCATTTGATTGAAAAATTTCCCATTTGTAAGCGTCGAATTGGTCATACTCAGGCTCACAACGTTCGAAGCATTCCACAATGAATACGCTTACTCTTGTACTATCGATCATTAGGTCATTTGCTGCCCCATAATATGCAGTATCGTTCCAGTTATCAAAATCCTTGAGTTCACTCATTCGCCAAGGTCCTCCCATACCGCAGTTTCTCACACACCTAAAGAAAAAGAAAATTCAATGCGTTAGTAGAATGTGTGACATTGTGATAATACAAATTGTATACCTTTTTTATTATTTCAATCAATTAAGCATCTAATTCTTTCAACCATTTTATACCTAAGACTTGGTACAAATTCCTTTTTGCTGGTATCATAAATACTCGCCCTCGCAAATGAAAAGTAATGAAGTGCAGATTCTAAATACGACTTCGATTTCTTAAAACGATGTCTATAACTATACTTTACAGTTTCAAAAATACCACAATATACCATTATCGTGTTTATTTGTAATACTATTAGGATGGCGCCATAACGTCGTAAGTCAACCCTGGGTCACAAGAGCTGGAATTGGTCTTAAGACGCTCCCCATCTGATAATGGTAATGTAATGTAATCCCCATGTTCTTTTGTAATTTTGTAATAATTATGGTAATGTAATCCCCATGTTCTAACGTTACGAAGAACCATCGTGATTGTATGAGAGGCATTATCACGAAACAATTTCACGTGTTCGCGGTGACAGGTCACGGAAACATCACCAATGACGGAGGACACGAACACTCATCACAAGTGATTAATTGCTTTGATCAATAAGAGGTTTATATTTGGGACCTTGAACTCATGAAGATAATCTCGAAGACACTTACGTAATGAGGGTGTATCCCTAAGCAGATAATAAGTTTATGGAAGTATAGTTTATTTATGCAATTTGCGCGGGTTTTGCGATGATCATAAGAATGTTCTAACGTGTTTGAATTTGCGAGGGAATAACTTCAGTTAGTTATAATTGCAAATTATCCATCTTATATTTTTTGTTGAATTTTTAGCATTGGTAATTTAACCTTCTTTTGGAATTTTTGTTTTCTTATTTAACACTATTCTGATGCCATATATATTGAATTATCATATTAGATCAATTGCTAATATGATTCTGGTTGATATAAGAGAAATTTCCTTGTTGCCTCGGTAACATGTTTCTGGCATCGTCTTCGGCTAAGTGAAAATTGCGACGGACCGGGATTCGAACCCGTGACCTTGGTAGCAGGTGTGCTACATCTGAACATACCACGTGGATGTTGGACCTTTAAGAGTCGAGGTAGGTGAAGCAGTGGTGGAACACCTGCCGCCAATGCAGGATTTTCACTTGGCCATAGATGATGCAAACTTCTCTCCCCCAGTAGGTACCCGGAAATTGTGCGTTAAAAATAATGATTGTTTGCATAACATGTTTTCGATGGCGTTGTAGTCATACGCAATGCTGCTGTACAATGTAACGTAAGAAAACAGATTATAAAAAATAATTTAAAGTCAGAATTTACATCATTTAAAATTTTGAAAAAATCTAGTGAAAGTGAATGAGTAAATAAAGTTGTTAGCATCATTATTTTAAATTCTACATAATTACATTCTAAATGTTTGTATGGAGTTCGTAAGATTTATTCTGCATTGAAATCTTTGATTGAAATATGCAATTAAAAATTTTATATCTATGTAAATTATATTTCATGAACCTAACGTAGTCATTCCAGGGGTTTTACACATTCCGTTGCCATTTGCCACTGAACATTATGATCAGAATTTCACGATGTTCTCATTGAGTCTTCCAAATATCCAATCTTAGTACATTAGGCATTCAAAATGTCAAATTTTTCCCCTGACAATCTTTGTGATCTTACTTCCAAAAGATATTGCATTAAAAATCTCGAGACTTTTAAGAAATTCTCTTTGTTCATATTCGTACATTGGGAAGTTCCACAATAAATGCTCAATAGTTCCGTATCCTTCCTACATCGCACAAATTGGAGTTAAAACGTCCTATTTTCTTTAAATACTCATTTATATTTCCATTTTCAATCGTAATCTATCGACATTCTATATATCTACAGTATCGTAATAATTTTTTACTTGGCTAGAACATTTCTCATTTTCTGTAGCAAAGTCCACTTGAAGAAACTCATGCTCGTCGCCCTATTGTTTCTTTTTCCGACCTTAATAGCCAGCAGATTTGAAATTTAGACAATACTTTCTTCGTATATCTATCTCCTGATTTAATATGTATTATGTGGATAGCACGGCATCACCAATAAATCGAAATTTCATATTTTCAAGTTCATGTGACTTATCCTCAGAATTGTCTCTAGTGCTGGCGTTAATACACTGGAGCAGTACCAACTCCAACAAAAAGTGTGCTTTGAATACTATGGAGAATTCAACTTGCACTATGTGTCTTCAGATCACGTACCAATATACCATGTCCCTCCATAAACTTGCCACAAAGGTTGCCTATCCAAGTCATTTTGGTTTATACCGACTCTGCACAAAGTGTAATATATTTTCTTAATTTTTTGTTTAGACCCCAATGTAGGTTCGGGGAATGGTAATTTCTGATGTGTTATCACTCCTAAATATTTAATTATCCAAAGAATTTTGATTTTACATGTTCCAAGTTTTATTATTGGACCCCCTCGTTTTGCATTGTCCAACCCAAAATACGTAGATTCTGTCTTCCCCCTTGATTTTGTTAATTCCTTTTCTGCACACATTATCAGTAATTTTTGGACATAGTCATGAGACTTCACTTCTCAAAGTCAAATAACACAGGACAGAGTGGGATATTTTTCTCTTGTAGGTCACTTGTCATTCAATATTAGGAAAACTTCTTCAAACTCTCAACTCACACAAAACGCACAACCCGAGCAAAGTCTGAATCAGTAAAATATGGGAACCCCTCGTGTCTACACTTACAGTGTTTAGCAGGACTCCCCGAAATCACTTGGTACACTTCGATGGTTTTCCCCAGAATTTCTGTATTGTCTTTTCTCCCATACATTCCGAGCAAATCAGTTCCTATAGTTACATTTTATTTACTAGAACAAATTCGTTTATAATTCTTTAACGTAAATTTGATTTCGTCAGTGTTACTACAGATCTACATAATTCTCTTGCAATATGTAAGGGAACATCCTAGCTTTCACCGAAAATGACTGTCCAGAGACACGAGAAAAGAAGACCGAGACTAACACCGAACTCATAAAAATATAGTTGTCTTATTAATTTCCCATTCTCCACTCATCTAATTTCTAAAACAGCTTTACGTACATTTATTTATTTATTTAGTTCATATCTTATTTTATGGTGAGGTGAGGTATATGATTTGGCACGAATCAGGCGAGCTCTTCACCTAACCGCATGATTTGGACAAAGGAATTTGGAAGGAGAATGTTGGTTAGACGAGTTGCCTATTAGTTGTAACTTGCTTTATGAAATATATTTTCTTCTTAAATTTGTTCTGAACGGCGATCCAACCTCTACATTATTTAGCACTAGAAAAGTCGTAAATTGTAAAATTTGTTTTTCAAATATACGTTAAAATGAAGCTTTAAGATACTTATGAACAGAACTAATACTGCCAAACAAAAAACTATAATTATCGATATCAGTGGAGGTATTCAATAAGTTTAATATTAATAATAATTCCAAATTTTGCCAAACGAAGTCGAGAGTACTCAGGTAATTCTATAATATTTATAAACTATGTGTATAAACTGCCTACATAACATTTAGTCCAAGTCTCAATAGAAAATCTTACTCCAGACTGTTCAAGAAATCAATTTCTGTAATATATAAGCGGTGTTGTTCTGAGTGACTTACTTACTAACCTACTCGTTCACCAACACACACAAAGAATTATTCAAGAAAGAACGAGAAATTTGACAAAACGTAGCTTTTGTTTCGTAAAAAAAGGCAGTAAAATATCGGAAAGCAGCTAGCTATAAGCAGCGCAACTTCTGATCTCACCCGGCAGCTACTGCAAACTACGGTTGGGTCTGCTAATTGAGTAAGATGTTGGGACTTTCAACAAAGACAGCTTCACTGGCCCTTCGTCGTATCTGTGGTCGGTGGGGGGGAAATGCGGAAGATGAGCACCGGATTAGCAGATCTTTGCTTTGAATGACAAAAGTTTTCAGAATAGCGTTTATTTTGCTCCTCTTTCACTCCCGTGCCCTCACTTTCGGCTCGGCAGTCAGAGCGGGAGTTATGTTCCGCCTGTTATACCTCCATCGCTCTGCCATATATTCCTCGTTCCGAGACGTTTTGACCTAGAGATGCTCCCTAACACATCACTTTTCACACACACTAACGTCCTTACCCTTGGCGGCCGGAATGACTCACGTACTGACTAATTATAACTTTGCCGTGCAAGTAAAAGACGAAACATAGTTTAATTTTTATAATAAACATAATAATTACATAATTTTTGGCGAAGGGAAAAAATTTGTCGTTGATGCTGTCTCCGAGAAACAGTGAATAAGTCTTAAGTGGGAGTATCCACATCTATATCCGGAACCAATATAGATTTCGAAATGCTGTTTGCGGAATAATTTGTTGCTTATTTGACGCTGGTGTTACGCGGGAATGAAATTTGTCGTTCCCTAGTTTCTGACAAGTAGGGGATAGTCCAGCATTCTTGTATCAGGAACCAAATGGAATATCGAAATTCTTTTTGGTGAATATTTTTTCCCCTTATATGTTACTCACAAAAGTTTTTCGTGCGGCCCGTTTGAACTGTTAATAAGTGATGTTGTGGTACCAAAAATTGATTTAGAAAGATATGTCTTCAATGTTATATTTTAGTAAGATAGAAAAATAATGTGATGTAATTGTTAAGTTACCTGACATAAAATACAGATATAAAAACGCGTTTACGGAGAGGGAGAATAGCTGTTGTGTAAGGTTAACGCTTGAACTTATATAGTATTCATTGAATTTACCATAGAACATGGGTTCTCCGAAAATACTAAAAATGGTTTTTTTTATTGAAGAGGCAACAATTGTTTGTTGTTAGAGAAAATAATTGTGCAATCGCCTTTTGAGAGTGCGAGAACTACGGAATGGAAATGATTCTAAACAACTATTCGCGGCGTAACATGAAAAATTTATTGAGTAATAAAAAATAATAACAAAGTAAATTAAAGTATGAATTTTTTCAGGTTTATATATCCTAAATGCGTACGATAGGGAGAGCAATCAATTCATAGTTGATTACAGCACGGTCGTCTGGAAGAAGGGATGAAAAATAGAAGACATAATACAGTGAAGTAGGGAAAACTGTAGAACTTCATATTAACTTTTTGATTCTAATTGATCAAAATAAATGACAAGAAATGTATAAAAAGAGTGGTAGCAGGCAAGAGAGGTAGGTGGAGTTGATAGCCGAATGATAATCGTTAGTCCTTTCGTGTAGGGGTAGTATGTAGCGTTGTCATTGTAAAAAGAAACTGAACACGATGGTAACATATTTTTGTTCTTCAATTGTGCAGTCGCCGACTGTTTGCCGTTAAATATGTAAATAATTTATTACTACTTGAATGTGAAATACTAAAAGAGTAAGAATTGACTGCAAGTCTCATTGTCAAGTGTTATTGTTATATGCTAGTAATTTTATATTTTTATTATAATGTTTTTTTTAATCGTTAATATTTAAATATAACTAATTATGTGTGTTTAACTATTCTTGTGTGGCTAACCCTGCAGTAGACTTACGTAAAAACTAAACATAAATATTTGATCTTAATTGATATTTGAGAGAATGGACACTGTGACAATCCTTTTAGAAGTCAGGAGGAAAAAATATGAAAAATTTTTTTCAAGCGATTTGTATATACGACAACTGATTTGGGTCGCCCTGCTGATGTTGCATGACACCACGTTCGGTGCCAGATGACAATTCCGGTGACAGCAGCCTCGTGTCTAACCCCCACGAGCTGATCCGTCGATCGAATCAAACCAATGTTTTGTAGTTGTCGAGATATTTTAACATAGTGTTTTCGTCCCTAAAACGTGTTAAGAAGCTTAAAAATATCTTCGTTGGACCATAATTTTTAAATGAATAAAGGTTTCTGCTTCAGAAATATATCTTTGAAATACGTATAATATATTGAAAAAATACAGATATATTACATAGAACTTTAAAAAATTATTAAATTGATATTTTTGTTTATTATTTCTGTTTCAATTATAATTTCTGAAATATTAGTGTTCTTCTAACTTCCTTTCTATTCCTCAAAGTTCCATTACGCTGATCTTAGGGACGCACAACATATGCAGACTAGGGATAGGAATATTCGGGGGTCGGTGTCCTGGACAAATTCCTTACTTTCGACTATCAATATCTTGGGAATGCAAAACGTATGGTTAATTCAATATTTCATCTCACGTCCAAGATTAATGTATGATCTAAGCGAATCGATTAAATTAAATTTGGGCTGTAATTTTCTAAACTATAACTTGTTTTTTGGGTAAGTTTTAAGTCAGCATCAGTAAGTTTTATGAATATGAGATGTTTGAACAGTTTGAGATTAAGAATCACTTGTATGAGTAATTTTCTGATTTTAATTATTTCCGTGCGTTTATGCATACGTTTATTAAATTACTTACGTGTTGGTGAAACGATATAAAAAATTAAATGGTCTTAATTTTAGGGATTGATATTTAATAATAGGATTGGGAATTTGATAGATAAAAGATATTAATACTTCCACATTTTAATTTGTCAAATAAGAAGTAAACAAAATATGTAATTATCGTAAAAATTATCGATCGAAAGATTTTGAAGAAAATATTCGTTTTGCGATTACAGTACTGAAAACATGTTTTTAACTATCTCTTCTGGCAATCAGTGAGAAGTAATTATAATAAAACTGATGATACCAATTGATATATTATTCACGATAAGATTGGTGTCTGCTTCGCCGTCTGTTTCAGGCGTACTAAAACTTCAATAACTTTATAAAGGTCACTTCAAATAGAGACTGAAGTACATGTTTAGAAATTACAAAATTATCTCGAAAACTTTGCTCTGAATTTTCTTCTACAATATGAAAGATGTGTTTACTGGAAATTGTTTAGAAAGCATACAAAGCAAAATTAACGTTTAAATTAAAAAACAATAATGAAATGAAATATTAATATACCTCCAAAATATAAAAGACGTTCCTTCAGACGAAATGATAAAATTAGTATAATTACAACAGACGTAGTACCAGGTAAGTTCTTACTTCTCAACATTAAGGGAGGGAAACGGGTAAGAATACCCATCCTGGAAGAGTAGTTTTTTTCATCGGGGGTGTGTTGGGAGTAGGCAGGAGGTAAACATACTAAAAGTCCTGATGTTTACACCTTACGCTAGGGGGGGTTGGAAATACGTCGTTTTTTTCGCCCTTACTTCGTTAACAGTGGATCGTACAAAAAAGTAATCTTAGCGAAATGAAAGCTTATTAAATTAGCAATAATATTGTTTCTATTAGGTTTTTTTATATTCCTTATAAATTTTGAGATATCTCTACAAGAATATCATTAATTTACAAAAAAAATCTTACTTTTTCTGTAAAATATTTCTTTCTAACTACTGAATTCTTTGTTTTACAGTAAAAGTTGTAAAGTATTAAATTACATTTAAAATGATGTATAGGTTTACTTATTTATCTTTATATGGGCCAGAGCTTTAGCAATTTAAAAAATTCAGTTTTAGTTACTTACCTAATTCATCCAATTTGAAAGACAAGCAGCATTTTATTCTATGGAAGGTTTATTATTTTATTTGTGCTAAGTAAAACCTCATTTTATTAAGTTTATAAGTTACAACAATTACTTCAATATAATGAATGTATCCCTAACCCCCTCCCTACCCATTCCAACAAAACATTTTAATAACACCATCCTTTGTGTAAAACTTGGAGTTAGTTGGTTAAACTCTGCAGAGAATTATCAACCGACGCACTGTGGAGTATCCCTCGAAACGCGGAAAAAATTAATTTTCATGTTATACATGTTATATATGAATACATATATACTTTTCATTTATTCCAATGATTCTATGCATCATAAATTGATTCTTGCTCAATTGTCAGCATTTTTATTTTCAAACGATTAATTTCCTTTATTGATAGTACAGTATTTGTAAGCCATAATTGTACCACCTCAAATTATCAGCAAACAACTACAAACACTATTACACCCAATAAATGCAGTTATCGTACAAACCTGATATTAATTGAAGGAATAGACCCTTTAACAAGGTGAATTTTAATTGAAGGTTTAGGATACACACAGTATCGACTTCCATCGAATGTAACATGCGCATCGCTGATGTTCAAGTCCTTGCGCATATTTTGCCACCATCTACCGTAAAATAACTGTATTGAAATAGTTATAGGAGTATTCTCGATAAAGTTATGCTGCTTCAAATACTCCGCGTCTAACAAAGCACCAGGTACTGAAAAAAAGAGTTGTTTTTTAAATATGAGTTTAGCAATGTAATACTAAAATATACAAAATGCGCTTATTTTGTTGTTATTTTAGATTTAAAATGAATTGGTTCAGACCACCAATTCCTTGAAATATATTAATAAAATTTCAATCAATTTTAAATACAATTTTTTTAAACTTATGTCCTACAATGTTGACTTCTGTTTCAGAGATTTGACATTTCCATTACAAAAATATACAATTCATTATTATTTAATATTAATACAATTGGCTACATTGAATACGCGGAAGACGTATGTGTACATGAAAGTGGCACATGATTGACCGGATAGCAGGTAAAAGATATTTAATCTAGGTTTGCAAAAATTAAAAGTAACCATTATCAAGAGTGTGACAATAACATGTCAGCACTGGACCACTGGATTAAATATTAATAAATGAATCTGAGGTGTGAGTGCCCTATTCTTAAAAATAGGAGCAATTTTCATCGGCAAATTTAATAAGGAAACGTGGGATTAAATGTCCACAGGAAGGTGATGTACGCTGCAAAGATGTATTTCGCAACTTTTAGATCATTGGAATCAGCATAGTGACTTAAAATTAACTTAAAGAGTTCAATGATGGAGATTTTACCATGACCTTTAAAATGACGCTGAGCAATTTCTTTAGCCAAAGATCACATATAATTCTGCAAAACGAAACTTACTATAACTAGTGGGAAGTTAGCGCAACCTATTGGGGTACTTAAAAACCTTATGAGCTTCTGCTAATTGACGTTTCAGCCAATGGAGGTCGCTAGTATTCAATGTATTCCGTACAAGGCAAACGTGTCATTTCAGTAGTCAGTGTATCACGTCCAAGGGAAATGTGTCATTTTGAAAATTGGGAATATCTTGGTAAATGCTGACATTTATGGAGCGGGGTAAAAAACATAGGAGAAAACATTAAGAGCTGAATAATATTTATTTGAAGTAAATTTGAGGAAAATGTAAATTTGAAACAATTTGGGACCATGCGGGAAAGACAAAGGACAATTGTTGACGAAAAAAAGATAAATTGTTTGTTTGACCAACTTTTATCTGAGAGCAAAATATGTGCCTCGAAAAAAAAACAAATTAACACGTAAAATAGACAAAAATGGTGAGTTCAATAGAGCATAGAACTCACATGTACACATCGTGGCAGAGAATACTCTGGTAGTGGACAGGATAGTGATTTCAGCCCTTCGGAAATGAAAGAGATGAAAAGGGATCGAATGATTGTTGGAAGATAGTGAATGCACCAGGAGAATAAAAGTTATGAAGAATGGTCGAGGGACAAACTCACATGCAATGGGCTGTAGACAGGATGCTGAAAAGATAATGAAGTGCTTGAAACGAAAATAGAGAAAATAGAAGAAGATGAAAAGTTGAAGATAGAAGATATGGAGAATAATTTGCAGCTTGGGTTAGAAAATTGTATTAGGGAAGATTGAAAACGTACTTTTGGGAAGGGCAGGGGGATTCCTAGATATCTATACATGGGATAGAGCAAAGGTTGGAACAACAATTAGAAGTCCATAAGTTGTAATAATGACGCCAGTATAGCAGAAATCCTGAATGAAATACAGGATTGTGATACAAATGTGACAACAAAATTTGATAAGTAATCTGTTGATTTAGGGGAAATAGAACGATAGCTGACGAGTGCCAATGTTTTTTCTCGTACTGCTGCAATGTTAACAAGAAACCCAAGTAAAAGAATTTTAATATTAGAAAACGACAGAGTGGCAAAAAATTACCTTAAAAGCAGACGCACATATGAAATAAAAATTAACATATCAACGTAGGTGAGTGTAAGAGAAACACGGGATGAGAGGTTGGTATAAGTAGTTGAAAATAACAAAGAGATGGCGATAAAGAACATAGTTCCCAGAAAGAAGAGACGGACATTTGTTTGTGTGAAAAGGGAGAGATATTGACCATATAATAAGGTGTGAAATTTCGACGAGAAAATCTTTAGCAAAAAAAATACAGTATGATACATTCTCCGAGCATACCAACATCATCTGTGTAATTTGCAATGTGATAAAAGAATAATGACCATAGATGTAATGCGCCCATCTCCCGTGGTGGGAACAGACACATCATAAGACCAAGGAGTGATAAAAAGGTGTTGTCCCTTGCAGGACGTAACGAGAAATGCAAAATGGAAAGCGAAACAGTATAATAACTGTTAAAAGTACGGTTCACGTAGATGGATTCAGATTATTCACCTCAGAGTACACAAATATCATGGACTCGTATCTACTATCGATATTTTTACGTCTCGCCATACCCATACCCAGCTCTAACGATACCGTGACCCGATGTGATATCAAATTGAACTTAACGACATTGGTAATTTAAACATCTCATCAACCTTTAAACTATGAATCCGATGCAATTTTTTTTTATATTTCAAAATAAGTTTTCAATTATCATTATCCATAAATCTATTCCCCCCAAAGGGTGCTAGTGATGTCTTTCTTTCATCAGGATTTAATTTAGATTTACACGATATCGGGATTTCACTATCAACTCAGCAACGCCTAAGATTATATACTCATCAGTAATATCTATCATGTTCGATAATCTTTTTATGGCATATTCTTCACTAGGTTTTTGGGGTTTATACGAGCTGATTGTGGAATATAACTACTAATTTCAGAAGCTCCGAAAACTATGATCTCAATAATAATATGATTCATATGTGTTTTTTATCAGAGTACGAGACTCAGGCTCTGCTAGAATGACAGTGTCAGCAGGATATGAAATAGTTGTTACTCCGATACATCAGCATACGGAAAACATGTATTCGTTTTCTCCAGATGAGGTGACAATAAAAATTCAATCCAGTATAGTGAAATCAGTACAATTTATAAATGCAGTCAATGCAGATGGATTTTAAATCACTCAATTTAAACCGTAACTCAAGTCCACAATTAGAAACAAAATTAATAGATCACGCAAGCTATATAAACGGTAATAGTTCGAATGGTGAAGCAATTGAAGAAAGTGATATTTTCCAATCATTGTCAAAATGATAACTCTACTTTGTCAGAACCTTTAAGTGAGGAAAATTACTCGAAACCTTGTGAAGTACTATGTGTATACTTGTAACAAGACGAAGTATTATCTCCAGTAAAAATGGGAAAAGTAGTTAAGAAAATTCAGGAGGACTTACTAAATGATATCAGTACTATAGATACTGCGGAACGACTTCAAATACCACTCGATCCTAAGAAACTAAAGGAAGCAAATAATACAAGCAGAAAATGTAATGTTGTAGTACACGCGTAACTGAATATAAAGAACAGATAAATAAAACAAATAAATAAAAATAATATAAAAAGCAAATAAAAAGAAGTTAACTTGTCATACACTGAAATACGAATGAATTATATATAAATGAGAGAATTACACGGTATATGAGATAGTCGACGATTTTATTGTAATGGATGTGAATAATTTTTTGTGTGCTCCCCCTACTTTTATCGTTAAGAATCGGGTAGATAATATTGCAAACAATTCACGTGTATGTGAAGGGAAAGTTATTGTTTATTATTTCTGTTCTTCCTCCTCTGAAATTGTTGAGAATTGAGTAGATAATATTGTTTACGATTAATGTGGTTGTAAAGGGGATGTCGTTTATAAATTGCTGTGTTCTTCCTCTTCCCATATTTTGCAGAATCAATTACTGAATTCAGATTACATGCGTGTCAGAAAAAAAAGTTAATGACATTCGGTTAGACGATGTTAAACGATTAGCCCAGGTTCTGCTAGAATGACAGGAGGACATGAAATAGTTCTTACTCCGATACATCAGCATACGGAAAACATAGGACGAAACAAAGTTCAGTTTGGAATGTCTACAAGTGAATAGTTGTGATTAAGAAGATTTTTTTTTCAAAAAGTGTCATACAAGTGAATTGAGTATATATTTTCTGAAATCTTTGGCTTAAAACTACAAATATAGTTGGAGTTGTGCTACACGTCAGCTGGTTCGGGTCACTGACCTGCCTGCCGGTCTGCTCATCGAAAAGGAAAGTACAAGGACTTATTTATCTATGCTGCTTGAAAGATACTAATAAGTGCTCTTCAAAGATATATGTATCATTGAGACGGGTCACATAATAAGTTTAATTTTTGAGTTGGAGCTTTCCCATCATAGAAAAGGTGTATAACCTCTGCTAAATTTACGATAAAATCTAATAAGTACGTGTTTGGCGAACACGGGGCCCCGAGTTGAGTCTGGCATTACTTCCACTTACTTGTGCTAGGTTCCTTCCTTTCTCTTTCCTGACCTTCCTTAGTCACCTCTTGTTCTTTTCGATTCAGACGCTAGGGAATTTCATTTCCCTCTTTCTTCCTTTTTTAATGATGAATGTAATGTTTTGAGATATGTTGATATTTGAGTTTTGAGTTTAAATTCAGGAGCGTTTTAGTGGGTATGGTTGAGTTGTTCGGCGAGTCCCACACGCGGGGAGATTCATGTTGTCTCTCCCTAGTACATAACTGCATTTTCCCTACATGTACAGGTTTTTAGGGCTCTAATGACCTAGATGTCGACGAGTCGTAAAGTCCCACAAAAAAATCCTCCATCGGCACATGCATACTAATAAAACGAAATATCTCGAAATCAGTCCAGATTAAAGAACTAGAAATTTCTCTCTTTTAATGTAATTCGATTTTTGAAACTTCTCTACAATCGTTTCTCAAGTAATAGAATGGCCCTATATGTGGTGTCCTTACTTTACCAATAACCTCCACGTATCACATACAGACAGACATATTGTTCCTCAGGATACCACCCGCAAAGCAACCAAAGCCACACTCAATCATATCACAAACCCCTCCCTCTATCCCCAAGAGACCATGCAGCAAATAGCATTGGCGGAACACAAAATGGTAAAAGAAACTATTGAAAGGAATGAAACCGATGTGCAATTAGTATTTGATGTGACAGAAGAGAGAACGAACTTCGAACGTTTCCTAGAATAAGTTAAAGTAACAACAGCAAACAAGGATATCCTTAAGCAGAATTGTGACAATATGCTCTCTAAATGCATTGAGGCATGTCTTTAGAATGCTACTCTTCAAGCTTAGTGGAGAAATACCACAAAGAAACTTTTTACAACAGAACAAAATATTAAGAAACTGTTAACTTCCAAACAAAAACAAACATCTCTCCCAAATCTATGAGACAAATAATCAAAGACACAGTTGATAGTTCAAATCGACTTATGTTGCTCAGGTAAAAGCAGCGACACTCGATCCCAACCTCTCATTTCCTCCAACCTTTACCCCAGCTCCACCTATAAAAACAATAAATTTCTCTTCAAAATCGGAAAAAAGGAAATGAGGTAAAAACATTTCTCCTCAGTGTGATAAATCTCGTCAAAGATAAACTCAAAATCCGTAGCATTAAAACCTCTAAAGATAACGTGGTTATTCAGGTTGCAACTGATGGAGATACAGAAAGAATCTACAACTTAAAACACGCTATGAAGTTAAACTTGTAAACAAATTTAGACCTCAAAAGATCATATATGACGTAGCTTCCACATTAAAGGAAGAGGAACAAATTAGTTTCGTTTTAACACGAACTAAAACCAGATGATATCTCACTCAAATTCAAGACAGGTCCAAAGGACAAAGAGACCTGCCGCTGGGTAGTGGAAGTCTCACCAGAACTAAGGAAACAAATGATTAATAATAAAAGAATATATATAGACTATTCTTCGTGTGCATTCAGGGACTTTACACGGGTAACTAAATGCCTGAATTTCAGGGACCTGTGGAACACGAGGAGAAATTGTACTCGTCAAAATATCCGTCAGCACTGCTCTGTGCCAGGTCATTCTAAGCAGGACTGTCCAAAAAAGAGGCACAGGAATTATGTAATCCTTGCACAAGTAGAAAAATTAGCGACTGTTAACACCTTAACAAAATGGGATGTCAAACATATAAATTAATGTATTAGCGCCTTATCGATAGAATATACTATGGAATGTAAAGTGGGACAGATCACCACAATGAGTCAAAATCTGCTGCAAATTAGCTAACAAAGTACTATATAGAAAATGGGCTAGATATTCTTCTGTTGCAAGAATCATGCATGAACAAAGGAAAAATCTCTTCTCTTTCCAGTAAATTTGGAGTTGTTGTAATGGGTGATGGCGGCAGTAATAATTTTCAACCCAAATATCCAAATTTGAAAATTGACTCAACACTCATTTCATTGCACCAACCCTCTGGAATATTATCATGGGCACCCGCCTCTCTGAGGTAAGTGAAGCTTGTGACACAACCATAGCTTTTGGAGATGATGTTATACTTCTTTCAGACAACTCGAGACATGAGCTGAAAATTAAAGGTCTGTCCATTACAAACAAGTTGGAACAATGGTGCTCATTCGCCAAACTAAATTTATCTCCAACAAAACCTCATATCCTTCTATTGAAGGGATATCTAGATATAAATCAACCTCGTATCATCAAAATTCAGGTTAAATCTATAAAAATTGTACCCACAGTAAAATTCCTTGGAGTAACTCTATCCACCAGACTCAATTTCTTAGACCACGCCAAAAATATATCCCAGAGAGCAAAGAACACCATCTTTAAACTAAATAACATTACCAGGAAGGAATACAATGTACCCATCAGTGTCAGTTCCACCTACTGCTACCAAGCAATCTTTATCAGTATCGTCACTTAAGCCACTAGTGTATGGGCAGACGGGCTTTTCTAGACGAAAAGAGAATACATCTTAAAAGCGTAGAGAAAAGTCTTGGTGTTAAAAAAATGTTTAAAGCGTACTCCACATCTAGGGAAAACATACAGTTATACTGAACTTCAAGCCAATTGACCTAACATTTCTTCAGAATGCGTTGGAATATCATCCAAGGAAAATTTTAGATTACAGCTCAAAATTTTCCGATATTCCCAGGTTCGTCAATAAAAAAGAAATAGTAGAATGTACAGACAAACTGTGGAATGAAAGAATCCGAAATATGGACAACAGCATAAAAAATTCCCAACTTAAAAACAAGGATCCAATGAAAATGTCCCCGGAGGTGATCCAGTTTCTATCCGGTCACGGGCCCCTCAACTCAAAATTGTACCAATTTACCCTAAAAGAATCTCCATGGAGTACCTGCGGGGAACTACATACCCCTGAGCATGTTATGTTCCACACTATTGTCATGAAAGACGATACTGAAAAATTAAAAGTTATCACACCTGACTCATCCCCTAACCAACTCGCAGAACTCTTTAGTGAAATGCATATGCACACCTCTTCACCAAAGTTATAAAAGAAGCTCTTGCGCTAGTGGAAAGCAACGAAACCCTTAACCTTTTACAAAAAGAAAAAAGGAACAAAATTCTTTCACATGTATCCGTAGATCACAAAGATTAACTTCCATTATGAACCCAGCTCCCTCTCCGAGCCATCCTGAATCATCAAATGCGAATATACTAACGCAGGATTCTCAATTATATCCATCTTGCAGGGATGAACAACCACAGGAACTGCACCCTGGCTCTTGCGCAGAGAAGCAGTGAAGATCACACCGAAGCTGCTGACGGAACCGAAGTGCCTGGTTGCCATTGCAGCAGCTCTGATCTACTGGACAGTGACTAGCAATACAGAAAACACCCTCCTGGAGGGCATTTCCTCGTCTCCTGTATAGCAGGAGGGATCACAAACTGAACTGTGGAAGTACACTCCCGGGTTTGCAACGGGAGATCACTCAAGCCTGACTGATCCCTCGGCGCTGACCGACAGTGACACTCCGGCGATATGTAGCCCAGCAACACCAGCACACAATGCAGTGCCACTAAACAGTAGTAATGTAGAATTAAATCACCACTTAGCGCGGTTCGAAGAGTCCAAATACCACCGTGCAGAGGTAGCATTTGTAATAAAGGCCCAGGTGCAGGGAGCTGAAGCAATCCGATTTCCTGAAACGAATTCTCAGCTTCGACTCACCCTTGCTTCCATTGGAGTTCCACCCACATCGCTGGAGTTCGCAAGGCTGATGGAACTAGTAAACAGGTGACACAGGCAAAAGGTAGACCTACTTTGCGAGGTGAAACCATTCATTATATTCTTTTACAATTTTTATTACAGAATGAAGAGTATTGAGCTATTTATTTACAGTTATGGTACATATTGGTGGAATGAAAGTGTCTACCTCTCGAAATAATTTATTTTATATAAATGTACTACAAAAGCACTGTTCCACAGTACTGCAAATGTACTCCAATTACAATAGTACAGTGACTAAGACGTCATCTCGGTCTCTGTATGTAAACATTGTTGTTTATAAATCTAAAAAAGAGTTTCTTTGTTTTCTTAATATATATATTTTAATGGTCTCAAGAGAAACGTTCACATGTATTCGTCGTTCGCACTAACAACACGCTATATTATTTTCGTTAAAGACATGATTAATTATCGCATGTAAAACGGTGTGACAAACGAGAATGCGAATAATTGGAATGGAAATTTAACAAAGCCTTGGTAACAGTTGCCTTGTGGATGAAGAGTAGAGGACTGGAACTCGCTCATCACAAAACAGAAGTGGTAATAATCACAAAAAGAAGCAAGTATAACCTACCCCGTTCTGAAATTGATAGACATGCCATCAAATTCCAGGAAAACCTTCGTTATTTGGGTATATGGATAGACAGGAAATGGAGTTTCCGGGAGCATATCAAGAAGGTGTATTGGCACAGCTCTACAACAACTAACGCCAAATATCGGCGGTCCGAAACCAGAAAGAAGGTTACTGCTGACCAACGTGATACATTCCGTGTTACTCTTGTAGAGAAATGTGTCCTTCCTACAATGCACATCTTCTACACTCAACTTCTTTCCCTGTTAAATGCTCTTGCCCCATCAACCTGCTCGCACGCACTTAGTTGTTGATGATTCAGGAACACAGTTTCCTATGAATATAGCTTGCTACAGCATCGCAAAATGCATGTCGTTATTCATCACATATTAGAAGCTCCCGCCATTGTTTACTGTTTACGCATCGTACTCCCACGGCATGGCCCATCTGCATACAAGAAGTCCAAAGCACAACGTTCCAAGGCCAACACATTCCAAGGCCCGGACAAGGAATAGAAAACGAACGTATCGTTCGACATAAACTCCATGCGTAATTCCTGAGGAGTAAAGTGTCCGTGGACACCAATAAATAAATAACTACCCCATAACGACACCTGCAAGAAACACACCCTTCGGAGCAAATTACGTCTAATATGAATTAGACCTTCATTTATCTTCACTTTGATAAACCACCCTTGGCGACGAATAGAAACCATTACTGCTATACGACTTCCAGCGAACACAGCTATTCGAAGCCATTACTGCTATACGACTTCCAGCGAACACAGCTATTCGAAGCCATTACTGCTATACGACTTCCAGCGAACACAGCTATTCGAAGCCATTACTGCTATACGACTTCCAGCGAACACAGCTATTCGAAGCCATTACCGCAAAACGACTTCTAGCGATCACAGCTAATTCGAACGATCACAGCTATCCGAAGTCCAGCCATTACTGCTGCATAAATCCCAGCAGCTCAGTCTACGCTGATCAGACGAGTTCTAAACTTCACTAAATACGTGCATCCACAACTTGGAACACGAATATTTAAATACGGCGACAAGCCAAACTCGTCAAGAATTCTCCAACGCGAAGAACTTCTGCGCCGCTTGAACTGGAAAGACCACAAGACACCTCGACCGGATTCCTCACGAGAAGGGCTCCCCTGCAGACGATCGCGAGCCCTGCGAATCGTCCTCCAACGCCACAAATCTCTGAGGGACGAACGACACGGATCGCCGCCACGGACGTTCTGCAAGCACTGACGACGCTCAGGTTTCCGTGTTGTCACACGGTGTCATCTCTTTAAACGCTTTCTAGTTGTATTTAATAAATTGCTACAAGGCAAGAAGTTAAAAAAACCTGTCCATTTTATTTATCTTGTGGAAGCGGAGATTTGGTTGTGAACTCGACCACATCTCCACACTACGCAATATAAATAAATTTGGTGACACCGACGTTGATCTAACACGCAATCTTTTGATCCGCTGATTCAACTTAATCAGCTATATAAGATATAATTTGTTGATTCACATCAACTGGTGACTCCCTTGTTTTGAGTAACATTANAATTTGTTGATTCACATCAACTGGTGACTCCCTTGTTCTGAGTAACATTTCAATTTAACAATTCCCCGTGTTCTGGGAACCACATTCAGTGTTCATTTGTTTGCTAAAAACCCCTATACAGTTTTTCAGCTATCATTTTATTTCATCTTAGTTTACGAGTGTTCATTGTGTGTTACTTGTTTTTTCTTTAGGCCATCAGCAGTCGTTAATAATATTTTTTTCTCTACTACCTTACTTCATAATGCCTATGGAAGAGGTACAGGCCCCAGCCATGTCTTCTCGCGACCAGGTTACGTCGTTACCGTTGCCAAACTTCTGGAAAGACAGACCGAATGCCTGGTTTAATTACGTTGAGGCCCATTTTTCTGTTAGAGGTATTACTTCCCCTTTTCAGAAACACGCGGCTATAGTTAGTAATATTGACAATTCCACCCTTCTCACAATTGACGAGAACCTGTTGGCACCGTATGACAACACGGCCTACGACCGTTTGAAAGCGTTTTTGATTACCCAATATGCAAATTCGCAAACTAAAAGAATTGACAGACTGCTTTCATCTGAAGCAATTGGCGATCGCTCACCATCGCAATTTCTACGCCATCTTCGGAATCTAGCTGGCCCCGACGATCAGGATAACACCCTGATCTCTGAAATTTGGATGCGAGCTCTTCCCGTCCAAATTAGAACAGTATTAGCAGGAAGCTGTGCTAACGATATATCGGAGCAAGCAACCCTCGCCGATAAAATAGCAACGGCACTTCAAACCACACATACTGTGGCGGCCACCCGCGAACCAGTACCAGTAGTTCCCACTGACCCGCGTATGGAGTACATCCTCCAAACGCTAACTACTTTAACTAAGCAGATAGCCGAACTGAAAATGACAACCACAGCAAAATGTCCGAACTGTAATTCTCAGCGTTACAGTGACGGGCAGCGAAACCCTTCACCTTATCGTGGCGACCAGCATAATTTTCGAGCTCGCTCACGCTCACAGTCACGCGCCAATGGGCCACGTGATATATGTTATTTTCATACTAGATTTGGCAGTGACGCGAAACGGTGCCTACAGCCCTGCAATTTCAAACTCAAACGCGGTACAGCTGCCAGCATCAGTATTCAATCTGTCCATCCACGGAAGACAACGTCTAAAAAGATGTTGTGTTATTACCATTCCAAATTTGGCACGGCAGCCCGCCACTGTAAATGCACATTCAGGAACTCACGTACCATATTCAAGAAAACCATAAACCCCCCAGTAGCCAAGGCTCACTGCAGCATTTCAACTGTAAGCGACACACCACGGCTTTCCTCACCTCCAAAATCGATTCTGAGAAAATCGACGGATACACTGACTTGCGGATCCATCAAATTGATCAAGCCTAGACCGTACGAGGTACTATCTAAATCCGAGGACAACAAAACGCTGACGATCAGGATTAACAATAAAAACGTACGCGTGACCCTGGACCGCACGAAACCAGCTTTCATCACAGCGGACCCAATAAACGTCGCTCAAGTACCACCTCCTGAAGACGTCCAACGAACCGCAGAAGCAACACTAATACCGCCGCCTGGTCATACACCTGTCCATTTTATTTATCTTGTGGAAGCGGAGATTTGGTTGTGAACTCGACCACATCTCCACACTACGCACTATACTCTATGGATCACCAATATGAGAATATCGCAGCCATAAAGCAATAATTAAGTGCATGGTGCCTGTCCAAAGAAAAATGGCTTTGAGAGTCATTTGTGGATATCCGACGATATCGACAGGAGCAGTTTTCGTGTTGTCTTCCATCCCTCCCTTCTCGTTTCAAGCAAACGAAAGGGCGATAATATAGGAGAAACAAAACCAAGTAGGTGCAAAGCTCTTCGACAGGAGGTAAAAGAAGAAACCCGCAGAGAGTTGAATAGGGAATGACAAGCTGAATGGGACGCGTTTCCGAAAGGACGATGGATGCATACATTGATCCCTAAGATTGAGAAGTGGTGCAAGCGACGGCATGTACAGCTAGACTACTACCTCACGCAAACCATTAGCGGACATGGGTGTTTTGGAGCATACTTGCACCGTATGCACAGACGAAATAACCCAAAATGTCAGAGCTGCGGAGCGGAACTGGACGACCCAGAACATGCAATCTTTGCATGTCCCAGATAAGAAAGGGCATGCATGATAGCCGCTACTGAAACGGGGTGTATTCTGCAACCTGATAACCTTGTCACAGATGATAGAAACCCCGGAGAAATGGGAAAAAGTGGCGCGTTGAATTCGGCTCATTATCTTGAAGAAGAGGGAGAAGGAGGTAGAATTGCGAAGCGGAGAAGAGTTATGTTCACAGAGAAACAAAGAAGTGACGCTCCTGAACCTCTAATCCTGACACCTAAGCAATAGATCGAAGGGACGGGGGACTAGGAAAAGTGCAACAACCGAGGGAATTCACATAAATCACAACAGGTCCCACTGAAGGAATGCTAACGCGATTCTAGTGGGGAACCTGGTGCCGTAGGGTCACTGGTGAGGAGTTTGTTCCTTTCACGTCCACCAAAAAAAACACGACCTTGGAAATCATTGCCAATATTTAAAATAAACTCTCCTTGAGCCAATTCGCAAAGATCCGAAGAGATCTCAAAACTTTCCTTAGACCGAATACAATATTTCCCTTACACACTCGGTGTTATAGGAAAGTAAAAACATAAAATTGCACTAGACATTACTTTAGTAATTATTTATTTTTTATAAGAGCTACTAACAAATAATATGGAGTAACATATAGTAGAATGATCAAACTACGAAAGAATTTTTAGCACTTACTTGTTCTATTAGTAAAATCATCGCCAGAGTGACTGCTGAAACAATCTCTCCCTAGCAATGTTTGTTTTGTTAAGTTCGAAGGTATTTCTAAACAAAGTCTAAGACCCATCCAATGATGAAATTCTGGGTTTCCTTCCCAATAATACTGATATTTGTTCCAAGGCAGAAACGTATTACTGACATTGATAAGTAAGTCCTCGTCGATGCCATGGTTCCGTTCATTACCTCCCCATATATTTATGATTGGATTCTTCTTATGTGCATTTATCTGACACTGAAAAATATCAAAACAATTTATTTGACCAATTGACCTTCAACATAAGTATGAATGCACATATGACAATCGATTTGAATCTATGAAGAATAATTTTACACGTGGAATTAAAACGCAACTACACCTGATGTATATTGCGAAGCTAACATAGACGGTAGTGTCTCAATAAATTTCATTGAAAATATTTTGAAGCCATCAGTAGCAGTAAATATCCTTGAGGTATTTCATCATACCCAAAGAACTCGATTGAATAGTATTTACAGCGATAAGTGTGCTAATCTATATTGTAAATTTAGTAAAGAATTAATTTCTAGATTTCAGGTTTCGGAAGAAGTTACAGAAATTCGTGAAAAATTGTTATTCCATAACACGCATCTCAGTGTTTCTGAAGAAGTCAAGCAAATTTCATCCCTTGGAAGTAGCTTTAATTTCTCCAGAAAACATTTGAAGTTTAAAGATGTGTTGCAATGTATAAAATGTTTAGAGTTAAACCTTAAAAATCTATCTGTAGAACAACATAATTCATTTCGCAAGTCACTGATGAGTTTTATAATAATGGCGCAACAAAAAAAAACCAGAAATTACAGACACAAACCAGGTACTGTGAAATAGTTGTTCCTCACAAATTTCGTGAAAACATATTTACAGGAGAATAATGACTTTTAACTCCGGCAGCTAAGGGAAATGTAACAGTTTTAGTACCTAAAGATGAATACATAGCAAAAATTGAATCTATGTTACAAGATAGCTCTATATCCGAATCTATTAATAGAAATCCAATTAATAAAATATTAGGAAATTTACAATCCTTATTTAGACAATGCAAATAAAATAATTACATAAATCCAGAAACATATAATAGTTTATATACCATCTCGGGTAATATTTCTTCGGCTTATGGTTAACCAAAGATACACAAACCTAATGTCCCACATAGAATAATAATATCTTCCCAGGATATCCCATTAAGAAGATTTTCTAAATTTATCTTAAATATACTTAGGAATGGATTAAATGAACCCAGCAAAACCTCAATCAGGATGGCGGCTTAGTGCCTAAAATGGGTTAAAAGTAGCANNACTCAGCTCGCGGCCCCGTGTTCGCCAAACACGTACTTACTAGATGTAAGTCCCCTGGGGGAAGAGGAAAATGAAAGATACCCTAGCCCTAATAGCGTCGGGATCGAAAAGAACAAGAGGTGACCAAGAGAGGTCAGGAAAGAGAAAGGAAGGAGCTTGGCACAAGTAAGTGGAAATAATGCCAGACTCAGCTCGGGCCCCCGTGTTCGCCAAACACGTACTTACTAGATGTAAGTCCCCTGGGGGGTACAAGGATATCAAAACAAATTATTACATAATGAATATATTTACAAATTACATATTATAATATGATTATACCTTACTAGATACATATTACACTGTATTTACAAATTATATATTACGTAAGATCATATGAAGCTAGAGTACTAGCTAGTTAACTGATAAAGAAAGAAAGAAAGAAAGAAAGAAAGAAAGAAAGAAAGAAGGAAAGAAGGAAAGAAGGAAAGAAGGAAAGAAAGAAAGAAAGAAAACAGGCAAGCTTACAAATGAAGGAGAGAAATAATAGACAGAGAAGGTGAAAAGACTAAAGGGCATTGTTTTCCTTCCACTCTGTATGACGTCACCTAAAAGAAGAAAAAGTTGATAGAGATTTTAGTTGAGCAGGAAGTTTGGTCCAAGAACGTATTGTGTGTACTGTGAAGGATTTACTATAAAGAGTTGTGCCATGCCGAGGAGTAGAGAGGAGATGTGGACCTCGCGCGAAATCCAGTTTCTAAAATTTAAAACTTTTTGCTAAAACTTAAATGTTCATTTTTTATTGTATTATAAAGAAGAGATAGGCAATGCAGCGTTCGACATTCCTCGAGTGTAAATGTCCTAGATTTTTTGAAAAATTCTGTCACATGGTCATACTTTCTGAGATCAAAAATGAAACGAATACATAAGTTCTGAGCTACTTGTAATTTACATTTTATTTTTTCCGTCAAGTCAGTGAAAAGAAAGTCGCTGTAATCAAAGTGCGGCATGACAAGAGACCTATTCACAGGGTTGACACATTTTGCATATTTGTACGAGGTAAAGGAACTAATAAAAAGACAGTTCACGTGAACCGAAGAGAGAAGAATCGATCCTGTTGGTAAAAGATCCCTTTTTTTATATGTTTCGTCTATTTGGGTTTCCCAACTTTGCGAGCTTTCAATATAAATTCCTAGATTTTTCACGTGACTGCACCAAACTCGAGCATCTTCTATAACATTCAACAAGACAGTTCCTGTACTTCTACCTGAACGGAAACCGGATTGACATTCATTAATAAAATTTTTGTGATTGAGGTAGGTATCCACTTGATTTCGAACCACTTTCTCTAATATTTTCGACAGAGTGGCGAGAATACTAATTGGTCAATACTCATTGGGTTTTGAGGGATGCAATGTTTTCGGGAGAGGGTGCACCTAGGCAGTTTTCCACGCGGTGGGGAAGCTACCACTGGAGAGTGAATAATTGATAATATCCGTAATAGATGAAACACAGACGTAACTATATAATTTTATAGTCTAGAGTTTAATTGATCAGCCCGAGGCGTTTGATTTTAAACTCATTATGATCTTCCATACCTCTGCTTGAGTGACGGACGTAAAATAGAAATGATTTTCTGAGTAATTCTCATCATTTTGTAAAGACTTTAACACTTCTAGCTTTAAAGACTCATTGATGCACGATGTTTGGCCTACGAAGTAAGTATTTAAAGTATCTAAAGGTATACAGATATCGAATGTAGTGGATGTCTTACCCAATTCAAGTGTTTTCAAGAGTGATTTACTATCCCGGTTTGCACCTAATGTATTATGATAATATTTATTTTTTTCGTTTCCAATGTTTTTACGTTAAAATATTTCTATTGTATAATTTGATGTCTTCTTCCTCTTTTGTTTTTCGGGACTTTACAAACGCAGCATCTCTATCCTTCATTAACTGTGATTTCGAAAGTTAACCAAGGTACTGGGGGCCGAGTTACACGGGTTTTTTAAATGGGTATGTGTTTGTCAATGTGGTTAATTAATTGTCCAGAGACGTATCGTTGTAAATGTCATGCCATGACACATTTAGTCCTTCATTGAGAAAGTTGCATTGATCTAAATTCTTAAACTCACGATACTCTATTATTTTTGGACTTAGGACATTTCAGACCATAAGAAACATAAATTAAATCGTGCTTAGAGATACCGGGAACTGGAATTTGCCCACATAATCGAACCTTTTCCGGGTTTGATGTAATAATATGATCGATCCAAGTATCATAATTATTCATGTGATGAGTCGGCTCCAGAGGAAGAATTTTTAAATTCATACCATGAAATAATCTATTAAAGTTAATTGCGTGTAAAGAATTTTCTTTTGTGAAATCACAGTTAAAATCACCCATCACGAATATAGAATCAAATTTAGTTGAACAAATTGAGAATAATTCATCAAGCTCGTGAATATTACTAAGCTTAGGGGGTTTGTATATAACCGCTAAAAGGCATTTTTTGTTTTTTTAAGTAATTTCAACAAAAAGATACTCGACTTTTCGCGTAATGTCGTTTTCAGAAGAGAATACAACTTTGCTTTTTAAATTATCGTGGATAAATATCCCAACTCCGCCACCTCCACACATATTGCTGTCAGCTCGTAAAAGGCGATATCCGTGAACATTGACTAATCTTGAACTTAGAGAATTTTTGAGCCATGTTTCACTTACGAGCAATGCGTGGAGTTCACAGTTAGACAGGATGCTAAGAACTTCGGAGTGATGACACAGGAGGGATTGTGCATTGACATGCGCTACAAATAGATTATGCGGAAAGGTACTACGAAGGGTGTTGTCTTGAGAAACACCGGTGGCAGCCGAGGCAGTTTCTTGGAAAAGGGTTTGTGAAATTTCAATCGGTTGTACAGATCGCATGAGGAAAAATTCTACTTAAATATTTCTGAGAATTTTTAAGGGGTGTACATGCGACGGAAACAATAAGGGAGAATGTGGTGCAGTAATATTGAATATTAATTCAGTTCACACAAATGACCAAAAGCTATAATATCGCAATGATGAATAAATAATAATTTTCTTTAAACTTTGGAAAATAATAATTGGAATAAATTTAAAAAACAAAAAAGACGGAATAAAGGCTGAACAATAATTTAACGTCAATATAAGTTATATGAAAGACCTAAGTAGTAAAGTAGAGGTGAGGGAAAAAAATTCTTCGTTAAATTACTATAGGGAAAGAAACGGAAAGAGATAAAAAATAAATGAAAGAAATTTAACAAAGATTTGGTAAGAAGGAAAGTAGTTCACTTCCGTAAGTGATGAAGGGGGAATGTTATAGATTAATAAATAAAAAGGATTAAAAAAGAATTATAGAAAAAGGACTAGACGTAGAGAGAAAATTAAAAATTAAGAAGAAAAATACAAACGAGAAAAAGGAAAAATACAAACAAGAAAATTGAAGTTTCTCTGGTTTGTTAAAAAGAGTACAGCCGAGCGCACGGCTAGTTAAGTTTTGAGAGTTCAGCCCTAGTTTATGATGTCAGAATTTGTGTGTTTGTGTTTCCGCTTTCTTGTAAACATATTTTGTTTATATCATGTTCGTTTGTTATGTTATGTTTATTTTTAAAATTCGTTATCACTTGATCACCTGACGACGACGTAAATCCACGTCGAAACGTAGTGAGGTCTTCACAAAAATAAAAAAATTATTCGTCCATAAAGGTCGTAAGTTTTTAATTATTTATTTAATTAGATTACATAAAAATACGTTAATAGTAGTAGTATTAGGACTAGTGTTAATATTCACTCATTCAGCCAAAAGAATGAAAATTATAGTTCAAGGTCTGTGTTCTGTAAACATTATTTATCTATGTTGATGATTCTGAGTTATAGCAAAATTGAGACATGGTACATAATTATCACAACAACCCAGAAGTCCCTGGATCACGAAAACGCTACCTCAAGCACAAAAACCTGTCACAGGTCAATGCAGGATTCTTGGCTGAATAGATGTTCTAGTCAGTGACCAACACTTAGATAGAAACATAGTTTATTCGTCTTAAGACATTACAATGATGAAGTGGCTGTAGAATGCAAGGCTTTCAGTCTCTAAGTGGAGGTGTTACAGGATTTGGCAATCGTCCCCATCGGTGGTGTTAGTGGGGAGGAATCGCAACAAATCGAGAGTAGGTCCCCGTTAAGAGAACTGGTCCTAATGCTTAGGTCCTGCTTAGGTACTGTTTGCGCCACCCACCGTATTGGATATGGCACCGGTCGGTGAATGGAAGTGTCACTCGCCAACTGTTGTCCAGAAATTTTAGGGCGAAGTGCTAAATGCCTTCCCCACCCACCCGAGTCTGTTCATGGATTGTAAATACATATATTATAATTTGTAAATACATTGGAATGTGTATCTAGTAAGGTATAATCGTGTTATAATATGTAATTTGCAAATAATGTCATTATGTAAGAATTTGTTATTATATTAATGTTGTAAATTCTATATTTTGCTATTTGTATATTCATAATTATATTGTATTGCTTTTGCCTTTAACTCATGTTCGGCACTAAGCCGCCACCCTGATTGGAGTTTTGCTGGGTTTACTCAATCGCTTACCGTATACACCGGGAAGGTCCCTAGTATTGCTTCCCAGTCTTAAATGTAAATAGGAACCCCCCAATCGTCATCTTGTATTTTAAATGTAAATGTTTTAAAATGGTTAGACGGAAGAGCAGACCTAAAGGTCTCAGTCTCACCAAAATAAAGATACTTTACTATTATTATTAATATTATTATTAATTGGGGGGGGGGGAAGGACCGTACAGTTAGAAAGAAAGCTGGAAACGTTGAGTTATGGGAAATAGAATACATGCCATGGTAGATCCACTTGAGTGAAACTGTCTCACGCCTCTGTAGATAGTGTTCATCTGAGTGTTTCATCTTCGTGTAGAAAAACCTTATACTCGCCCAATAGAATGATTTGGTTAAGAATCATCAATGTGTCGTAATGGAGACAAGTCACCCATGCCCATAAGTGATCTTCAACGATATTTTACGCGCCACATGTATGTACCTTTTTTTCTTTCAGTGTCTATTTGGTTTTTGATAATATGCCCGCCTAGTTCTATTAACATTGTTATTACAAGGCTGCGTTTAAATTAATTTTCTCTTCCTTTTAAAAACTTCACAGCTGCGTCCCTTTTCCGTCATCTTCCTATGGAGATGATGAATCTACGTCTCAGATGTCCTCTTTGTTTTACCTGTGGCGCGTTCTAATTCTTATAAATCTAGTCACTATTATTCTTATAATTTCACAATTTCTTCTAATTTTCTCAAGATTATTATAGTTCGTAAGTGAAGATCTAACAGTAATATTCCATTAAAGAGTTCCAAAGATTCCGTATACAGTGTTTTATGTATATAATATTCATATATGTAATTTAAATATTTGTTTTTATATTAAATATTAATATTAAATATTTGTAGACATAGTCTCCGGACTATGACTAATGCCAACCTCCAGCATCACCAAATGTAACTTCTTGACTTTCTCTAGTTTCACTCAGGGACGCAGCCACGGGGGGAGGGGCTAAAGCCCTCCCACCCCTCAAATATCTATTTAAGAATTATTCTGTAAAACGAAATAAACAAAATAACTGTACCAAATCGAAACTATGTAGAGCATAATATTATGATCAAAATTAATTTATAGACATATATGAAGGTTATTATTATCCTCAGAAATTTTTGATGAACACAGGTTCCAGTCACGAATTCCTTGCTCTACCAGGGTATCTGTAAATATCTCAACGTAAACAGAAAGATCTGCTTACAATCAGCTCCCATTCCGGAGACGTTCTTCTCGACCTTCCTCTCAGGGGTCAACACTTCCTTCATGCAGTCACATTTGCAGAACTTTTACGCATTGAGGCGACATCAAATATATTTCTCATTCATCCAAATATATTATAACATTTAAGTTCCCTCTGTCGAAGTTCCCCGCGAGTAGTCACTCTCTCGCTTGTACAATTCATAACCGGATTTTCTATTAGAAGAGGTTTTTCATATGTTCATATTTTCATGCTTATCATTCCGAGATAAATAGAACTAAATACATAATACAAATATAAGTAGTTCTTGTAGCTTCAGTATGAAATATTATGTTATATACTCACGCGAAAAATCCGATCAAAATTCGTGATAAAAAATCTATAAATATACGTAATTACAGAGTATCTAATATGCCCTATAATGTCTGAGAATATTTAAAACTGTTTAAAAACACTATTAACAGCTATTTGAACGGAAACATACGCTGCAACCTGTGAACCATACGAAATTTCATGTTTCGTCCAGAGACCGATATGTCATCAATATGACTGAATGTGATAAGTCTCTACGACAATTGAAAGGCAGCTGTCGACTTTACGGCGCTGGGTCATGGGTGAAGTAGCGCTCGTGTGGAATGATATCCCTGTGGAATGAGAAACGTCCGGCAAAGCGATCATTTTCGCAGAAAGACAGTACTGGCAATCATACTCCTTAATTCACCGAGTGCGGTGTGTTCGTGCAGTAAAGATTACTAACAATAAATTTAACTGTGAAACGGCTATTACCCAATTATTTTAGAAAAGATAATACAATTAAGATGGTACTATCGTAGGTAGAATAAAATCACTAAAATATCTTAAATCGGCATACATAGAAAGAGTAACACGTCCGTATTGTGATATCAACTTGAAAAACATATCTCACCGGCCATTTTAATGAAATAACTGCAATTATAATTAATAGTAAGTCTTATGAAGAAAACGCTTATTTACAAAATAAGACTCACATTTAAATCACGAAAGTGATGGAAGTTTACTTTAATTTGTATTAAATTTTCCGTGGTGATTTATACTTCATTTTTATCTGTAGGTCACCGAACTTTTGAGAAAGCTATTTAACTTTTTCTGAGGGGAGGTGCAAAAATCACTAAACTGTTGCACTCGGCCAACATGATTGTATATGCTCTCATGCATTTCAAACTCAAGTGAGTTCCTCAATATTTTTTGTACTACATTATTAATGAAAATGGGAGGCGGGACCGGGGTTCGAACCCGGGACCTTGAGCTCAGCGCGCTTTTCATTCGACGTAACATGATTAATCTGTTACCTGACGGTGAGGTTCACCGCTATCTAAGAGATTCCTATGTTTGTGAACCAGAAATGGATAAATACTACCCAAATAAAGTACTTCCTAAGGGAGTCGCCTCAGATGAGTAGTTTAGTCTCTACGAGACCACCTCAGAGGTCTTTGGGTTTCACAAGTTGAATAAGAATGGTAGACGGGCCCGAGAGGCGAACGGGATGGCGCAGTCAGTAGACGCATGAGCGCGCTGAGCTCAAGGTCCCGGGTTCGAACCCCGGTCCCGTCTCCCATTTTCATTCGGCGTAACATGATTAATCTGTTACCTGGCGGTGAAGATCACCGCAATCTAAGAGATTTCTATGTTTGTATCTATCATATTCAGGCACACGCTTGACTTTGAAATATATAAGAACATGTACAGTAAAGGAATTATAAATCGGCATTCTAAGTCCCGCGTTCTTAGCAGTTTGGATTTGTTAGGTTTGCAACGACAATCCCCTGGGACGGTGACGACCTTCGTTCGATCAATCGTAGGCAAACTTGAAACTGCTTCCATATTTGGCAGATCAATAGAAGACTAGAACTAGTGAATAATTCCCTATTAAGTCGTAAGGGGAGAAAATGTTTTATTACGCCGCTATTAAAGAAATATTTCGTAATTTCATATTATACACGTCTTTGAACCAGGTAAATTCACTTCACACTATCCATGTAGCGAGCTGTTACTTAAGCAATGTGCCAAACAGCCTGTGTAAAATCTATCGCTCTTACTTCTTGATTCCATACGATTAAATTATAAGATCTTTTAATTATACGAAAACCATTGTTTTTTAAATAAAAGTATATTTGACCCGTCCTGTAACGGTTATTAATTATCATTAGAGTAATAGGCTATTATTATTTTCGTTGTTCATTCTACCGCGTCTAAAACTACCCAAGTGTAATAAAGACGTGTAGTTTTTCATCATCTGTTTCTATTCTTAGCAAGTCATACAAATACGAATGTAATTTCATTGCTATTTCATATTTAGAAGTTCAAAGTTAAATTTTCTGGTGAGTTGGCACGGAATATAGTACGACTCGCAAACAAAACCAACCTCTTATCATTTGAACTCTATAAAAAGTTGCAATCAAGATGTGTGGGAACATTTATTTTCACGTCACTAGTCGTAAATCCAGTTATTGTATCTCTCCCAACCAAAAACCTAGTGCCTTTTCGAAATCTCTTTTCCCATTCTTTTATAGTCTTTCCCACTATTTGGCAAGCTGCCACGAACTTTCTGTAGTTTTCTCGGGGTCTCCTCTTTTAAATGAAAATTTTAATTTTCGATGCCAATTCTACCTTAAAATTTAAGTTCTTTCTTTTTTTCATTATCTTCTTCTCTTCCTAAGTTAAGAAAAATAATTACACTGTTGAGACAGTTCTAGCTTGGTTCAGCGCGGTACTCATCACTCTTCCTAAAAAATTACGCCCAGTAACGAGTGAAACATTAAATGAAAGTAGATTTACCTGTACTGTGTTATAAAATGATATCTTCTTTTTGATCCGAGCCTCATCGACTGTTTCATAAACTAGTAGTTCTATAACTGAGTAGTTGTAGTAAGGTGGCACATTAAATCCAGGTGAAAAAGTCCATTCGTCGAAAGTAAGCATCATTCCACCTGAAACAATAATATATGTTTCGCTGCAATATTTAAAACTCATCAACAATATTTTAAGGAATAAATACAGATCTCCGAAAACATTATATCCTGAGACGCAGACCATGTCATTAGAAAGTTATAATTTGATTGGAAAATAGATTCATATTACTTTAAATAGTAATTGATCATCGAAAAAGTTTCTAGACGTTTCTATAAAAATTAGAAACAACTTGGCATAGTATAAAGATATATATGACGGATTGGTAATCAGAAAGGCATTCATGGAATGTTGCGAATCGACAGATAAAACAAAACGAAGAACGGAGGGGCAGAATGAGGAACACAATAAATACGCTCAACGAAAACGGGGCACCGGGATTAAGTGAACAGAACTAGTACATAACGTAACGTGAACATTCTTTGGATTTTTTCTTCATTAATCATAACAAAGACCGAACCACAGGAACACCTGAAAACGTTTCAGCAAGAACATTACCTGACAATACTGGAAACATATGCCTAGTCGTAGAGGAATATTAATAAAATACAAAAATATTCATAAAAACGCACTTATTTAATACGTAATAATTGATGCGAACGTAGTTAATTTAAATATCTAGAAACTGGTCTTTGGTTTTAGGTTTATTTCATTTTAATAGGTGCAAGTGGGTGGAAATATTTTTAGGTTTTTGTCTGCGCTAAGTGCATCGTTATCATGACGGGCAAATGTTAACTTAGTTGAACGTTGCTTAGTTGAAATATCATTTCTGTCAATATTTAAGGATTTTAGGCCAAACTCTAAAAACTATTTTCTAAAATATCGATATTTCAATTTTAAACGGATGGAAAGGAGAAACAAATAATTGGTTTGTTCTCTTAAATGTCTGACTCATTCATCAAAGAGGGAAGAAAATTATTAAAGACACGAACTTGAATGTTTGATATGATGTTGCTTACGCATTAAAGAAACTAAGAAAGGAATTTTCGAAATTCCAATTTTTAAAGTGGTATTCGTCGTTGGAAATTTTGTTTACATTAACTTTATGAGGTACCGTGGGCAATTAACGCGCACCTAACGTTTAATCCATTTTTTAAATACTGTGTCATGAAAAAAAACATTTCGAGCGAAGGATTAAACATAATTTTATGAATTGACAAATACTAGTTGTGAAGTGTAACTATTTACAATTACTATACCATAACACCTTTCTAAAAACCTTGTCTTTAACATTATTATAATTACTATACTTATACCCCATTTGATACCTCAGGGCTAACGCGCTTACTGGTCACGGAGATATCCCAGATTCGATTCTCGGTGGGCCAAGAAAAATTTGTAGCACTTATATGTCTCAGTTTATATAGCTTGCAAAAATTACCCTATTCTGCTTACCACCGCAGTTGTAATACTGGCGCTGTTCCTCCCAAAAGGTTAACGATGTGTCTAGTGAGTTGTCATGTAGAGTTGGGTCTTACTAGCGCCTGACATCGTGGTCCTTTGGCCGAAACGAGAAATACATACAAACTGTGTTTATTACCACAATTTCGATAAATACGGAGCTGGACGCAATAATATATTTATAGGAATTATAAACTTTATAAAACACGAAAGTCATATACAAATTTCTTTATAAGAATACAAAAGGAATTTAACAAATCAATTCAACAACAAAAACTTCTTAACACACGTAACTTAACTTGTTGCTTCTCTTGTATTCATTTCAAACATTTTTTCAAGTTCTGGCATTTTATTTATAAAAAACAACTATTGAAAAATGTAAAAAATTACAAAGAAAAAACATTTTGTCTGTCTGAACTTACAATTGAGATACAATTGTTTATAAATCGACAGTGGGCAATGACGCTATAACCTACCATTGATGACTGCTAATCATCACAACAATTTATATAATTCCGGCGTCCGTGAAGAATGGCAAACCGCTGACCATAACATGGTACAAGCGATGTGCATTCGCGCTAGTGTTTTCCTGTGCGTGTGATGTGCTTGATCCGTGACGCAAGTCACACAATTAAAAGTATGTTATCAGTACGGTGGTCATTATTTAACAAAAACGTTAATTGTTTACTGTACCTTAAATGAAATTAGTTATCTAGAAAATTATTTGTTTTTGGGAAACGTAATTGGCACATACAAGGGTCTCAATCAAGATTATCAAGAAAACAAAAAAAATATTCTAGACAATAGAATGAACAGTGAAAATCAAATAGAAATTACACAAGCAATAATTAGTAGTATTGAGTATTTGCATGAAGAAAAAACATGTTTATGACTTATAATCATGGGTAAAAAATTGTTAAAAGTTCCGGACATAGATCATTTTAGCATATGACGTGTTTTGCAACAAACCATTGAATTAAAATTATATTTTTGGCATATTTTCTCAGATGTAATTAGAGCTTTTATATATATATATATATATATATATATATATATATAT
>NNCF01126334.1:7098-27816 GCA_002313205.1 Laupala kohalensis | reverse complement strand
TATATATAAGTGTGTCATTTGTTAATATTCCTAATATATTTTCTGATAATACGAGAATTATCAGCAATAATAAATTAAAAGGAGCGAAGACCTGAGAGTGGAAAAGACGAAAGAACTAATTTAAATACCGTAGGTGAGACTGGAAGAGCGAAGACGGCCAAAGGAAAGATATCTCAGTCACGTCTTCCGATGTTATTTGAACTTTGACTTGCATTTTTCGAGGGTGATGGAGTTATGTAACTTCATAAAAACAATAGTTTATTCGGTCAGAAAGCAATCCCTATAAGAACGTAGAACGTAGCGCGATAGGAGAGGGCATGGAAGCAGAACGACCTAGGAAGCTAGTGGAAGCAACGACGCATCCTGATTGTAATTAGCATGCGAGTTTAATTGAAAGGCATATCTCGAGGGGAGAAGGAAGAAGGACAAAGAAGAATCTTTCACTTCGTTTTGAGATCGTCCGAGTGAACACTTCGTTTCTATGATCATTCGTGTTAACAGTTCGTTTCTGAGATCGTCCAAGTTAAGACTTCATTCTTGAGATTGTCTGAGTTAAAACTTCATTTTTGAGATCGTCCGATTATTGCGAGAACGAGTTTAGGAAATTTCGGATAATTTGTTAAGAAAGTAATAGTGATTCGAGTATAAAAAGGAACTGTGTATTTCGAAGCACGTGCTCGCCGGAACATGAGTAAAGTAGTAGCGGGAATTCAAGAAGTTGCATTTGGAACTGAAAATATTAGCACGCAACTTTAATCGTAACGTGTTCCGTAAGCCCATGACGAACGTTCTTATACCGGTTCGAATTCGTAGCAACATTAATACAATATTACGAGAATGGGAACTCAATCGGCAGTGGCAGCTGCGAGGCATTGAGGACCGTGATGCGACGCGAGGGTCTACGATCCGTGGTCGCACGTCTGGCGACCTTGAAGCGCAACTCAATATGGTTGGAAAAGAAGGGCGGAGAGCAGCATAACCTACCAAGCAATTATAAGGAACACAGAGGTATTTAAAAGGACTTAAATATTACTTACTATGTGTTGTACGACAAGAGAACTCTCGTCTTTACAGAACTGAAAGAACTTTCATATTTCAAGGTTTAAATATTGTTCTCTAGATTGGAATTGAGTAACGTTAAATGATTTCAATTTTGGTGAAATTTCTTTGTTTTTAAGTGTTAAAAATAGGTTTCTATGTGTTAAAAATAGGTTTTCATGTGTTAAAAATGTATGTATTTCTCTGATGTGCGTAAATTTATGAGGACTGTAGTCTGAATAATCTTCGAAAGGGAGAAGTATTAATATAAACTTATAAGAATTTGATCAATCAAAGTTTAAGAATTTAAAAGAAGAAAAGTAAATGATAAAGTTTATTGTGAAGTACTTATTTGATTTTTGAGGTTTTAATGTGAGATAAATAAAGTGTTAAGTACGTTTCACCTATTTTATTTCCGATGAATGATTTGAAATATAAGACTACGCAAATTTTGTTACTGCTTGAAATAATTAATTGTTGTATTGAAGTTTATTTTAAAAGANTATTTATTTATTTATTTATTTATTTATTTATTTATTTATTTATTTATTTATTTATTTATTTATTTATTTATTTATTTATTTATTTATTTATTTATTTATTTATTTATTTATTTATTTATTTATTTATTTATTTATTTATTTATTTATTTATTTATTTATTTATTTATTTATTTATTTATTTATTTATTTATTTATTTATTTATTTATTTATTTATTTATTTATTTATTTATTTATTTATTTATTTATTTATTTATTTATTTATTTATTTATTTATTTATTTATTTATTTATTTATTTATTTATTTATTTATTTATTTATTTATTTATTTATTTATTTATTTATTTATTTATTTATTTATTTATTTATTTATTTATTTATTTATTTATTTATTTATTTATTTATTTATTTATTTATTTATTTATTTATTTATTTATTTATTTATTTATTTATTTATTTATTTATTTATTTATTTATTTATTTATTTATTTATTTATTTATTTATTTATTTATTTATTTATTTATTTATTTATTTATTTATTTATTTATTTATTTATTTATTTATTTATTTATTTATTTATTTATTTATTTATTTATTTATTTATTTATTTATTTATTTATTTATTTATTTATTTATTTATTTATTTATTTATTTATTTATTTATTTATTTATTTATTTATTTATTTATTTATTTATTTATTTATTTATTTATTTATTTATTTATTTATTTATTTATTTATTTATTTATTTATTTATTTATTTATTTATTTATTTATTTATTTATTTATTTATTTATTTATTTATTTATTTATTTATTTATTTATTTATTTATTTATTTATTTATTTATTTATTTATTTATTTATTTATTTATTTATTTATTTATTTATTTATTTATTTATTTATTTATTTATTTATTTATTTATTTATTTATTTATTTATTTATTTATTTATTTATTTATTTATTTATTTATTTATTTATTTATTTATTTATTTATTTATTTATTTATTTATTTATTTATTTATTTATTTATTTATTTATTTATTTATTTATTTATTTATTTATTTATTTATTTATTTATTTATTTATTTATTTATTTATTTATTTATTTATTTATTTATTTATTTATTTATTTATTTATTTATTTATTTATTTATTTATTTATTTATTTATTTATTTATTTATTTATTTATTTATTTATTTATTTATTTATTTATTTATTTATTTATTTATTTATTTATTTATTTATTTATTTATTTATTTATTTATTTATTTATTTATTTATTTATTTATTTATTTATTTATTTATTTATTTATTTAACGTGGTCATACGCAGTTTGTACTGTTTTTTGACAATAAATTTATTTATTTATTTATTTATTTATTTATTTATTTATTTATTTATTTATTTACTTTTTATGAAGAAATTTTATGTTTATCTTGCTATAGAAATAATCATTCAACATTTCAACAAATGTTCATGGTCTACGCTCGGAAAACTCGAACTCAGTATTCACTTTGTCCGTGTTGGTCATTATCTTTGTCAGGAAGATAAGCAAAAGGGAAATAAGGGACACTATCATGGACATAGGTGGATGCTAATGCTGCGTGTAACTCATCAACGACGACGGCAGATACGTAAGGGAGTGCTGAGGTTCTACTTTTCGTGATGTTACACATTCACGAGTCCGTACTACAGAAGGGGGCTTAATTGAAGGGGGCTATGTTGCATTACTATATATTGTGATTTCTTTTTTATTTTCACAGAAGAAGTCAAATATAATTCTAACTAATTACTAAGGGGAGGAATCGAATACTCACTTCTATGGGAGCCACTCACAATGAAATCACAACAATCTGGTGTTCGAGCAAAGAACAAAACATTTTATTACTCATACTGACGCTTGATACACAATATACACTACACTGGAAAATTATTATAACATTACTTCGCCTACTGCGCTTGTAACGTTCCTTTACATGGTACTCACCACTCTGCTTCTTAATTGGAGGTTCCTCTGTTTTTTATCCCCTTCTTACAATTTATCACTTTAATTGTAGCACACGGCCTGCTGACATTTATGTCACAATTTATAGTTCACAAGGCCAAAAATAACAAAACAATTCCCTTCTACACTCTTACACACTACTCAAGCTGTCTGGTGATGTCGGACGAGATGAAGATCTGTTCAATTTTGTGTTCATGATTTAGCGACTCGTTCTTCGTATCACATTAATGTTCGTCCCCCTTTTTTTCTTTTCTAAGCGATCTTTTTCATTCCAGTCACCTTCTATGTCCGCCACATCTTGGAGTTTCCCGACTCACTTCGCCTTGATTTGCTTTCGTCATTAGCCACATTTAATATTACTAACTACTCTCTGTATGAGTGCGCCTCGCATCTCCTCTGACGGATTACAGTGGCACTTCCCTTTGATTGTCTAAGCTATGACGATACTTGCTAATTGGCTGAAATGACCTTTATTGGCTCATTAACTCCTAAAAATGTTATGTCTTCGCATTGTTCGAATCGCTCACTCGTTTGACCTTATTAGTTGCACTGTATTATTGGCTATTTCAATCACCCGTTTTCTGTGACCTCACTCTACAAAAAGGAAATCTAATAAATTTTTCCCTGGCTGACTCGATAAATAAATTGTTGCAATTTTATCACCGTCTGTCTCAGCAAATAGCGATCGCCAATCTTTACACTGCAATCGAACAACAATGAACTCCCTCAAATTCGTCACTGTCTAACTAAACAAATGAATTGTTGCAAGTTTTTCACCATCTGGTCTCAACAATTAAACTGATGCTATTTTTTCACTGTCTCACGTTCACATAATACACTGTCTCCAAATGTTTTACATCACAACTGTCACAAATATACTCTTCCAAAATTTTTCTAATCTCCTCCCACAACTACACACTGCTCAAAATTTTCTCCTCTCTTCTCCCCACAACTACCCACTGCCAAACATTTTCTCCTCTCTTCCTCCGCAACTACATCTCTCCTCCACAACTACACACTGCCAAAAATTTTCTCCTCTCTTCTCCCACAACGACTGTGTCCTAAATTTTTACAGATAATTTTCCGTCACGTGACATTCCCCCCTCTTAACAGTCCTTGCTTCTGCTGCCAGATCTCGGTTCTTTTCCCCCTCTTAATTTTAATTGGTAGTTTCCGAAAAGATGTATTTTGTATTTTCATGTTTCCAATCATTCCATTTGACTCCTCCCCCCTTGATATTTCATTGGCTGCACCCCCCTCTCTCTACTTCTAAGATTCTTTCCTCGAGATGAAGGTCTGTCGTCCATTTTGTTATTTTTGTCCCTTCCCTATCTGCGCGGGCGGTATGCTTCTAAAGACCTCGGTTTTATTGTTTTATTGCTAGGCGGCATTCGACATCGTCCCTTTCTAGCTAGCACTTGTTCTGAGCGTCGGCACTTCTTTTTGAACCCAAATTTTATTACATTCTTTTGAATTTTTGCTATCTTGTGTTATGGCCGAACCCATGGTCGCAAAATTTCACATTTCTAAAGATTCTTGTTGAGACTTGCGTTTAGGATTCATATCCCCCAAGAGATCTGTGTCGCGAACCTTTTTTGCTTGGACGTTTGCCTCAAAAGTAATATTATTTCCCACGTTGCTTTGGGAAATAATATTCCCTAACATCCGCCCTCTTTCTTGAAAGATTCGTGTTCAGACTAGCAAGCTACTAAAACAAGTGTCCTGCTTTCTATTTCTTTTAATCTTTTTCCAAATAAAGGTTTTTTACGGCGTTATTCTCCTAAATTTGCCCACGTCTTCCTAAAGATTCCTGTTCAAACTTGTGTGTTTCAGAACTCGTGTCCTGGTCTCTACTTTTGATTTTTCCAAATAATAGCTTTTATTGCGTTATTGTATTTCAAAACTTTCTAGTAAGCTTTTTGATGTAGGACCGCCTTGCCAAGCTTCAGACCACCCAAGTCCTTTTCCGCGAACTCCCATGTTGACCCACGCTTTTTATGATAATATTTTGAGAACGTGTGATTGAATTATTAATCAATTCAATCCACGGTCTCAATATATATATTCTAACGACCCGGATTCGTTAGATGATATTATGGTTTTATTCAGAAATATGTGCGAGTAATAATGGCTTTAATAGAAACAAAAAAAAACAAATAATACCGATTTGAATGAACGCCAGGAAAAGCGCGTTCTGCGAGTTATAGGACACAGACGAAAAACTTTTGAAATCTGATTGTAAGAACTAAGAAAATGTGAATACACCTTATGAAGTTAGCGACGCAAAACCCGCGACGAGACGATTGATTGGCGGAATGCACCGTGCATGAATTTTAGGAAGTTTGGGGATTAGTACTGAGAAGGTGGAAACACGACAGGTATCTGTCTCATTTTTACGCGGATCATCGGAAGAGACGGTTGACTTTGAGTCTTACGCGGATCATCGGTGGTGAGAATCCAGTCTCAATCGTACGCGAATTATCGAGAGGGGACGAGTCGGTCCTAATTTCACGTAAATCACCATAACGTTGATTTTGAGTTCGATAATTTCGAGAGGCGTAAAAACGCAGTTTACAAGATTCAAATTTTATGGTATTTATCACAGTCAAATTTATTAATGAACGGCCGAGTAAAACGCAAGTTGAACGAGTGAGAAATATTTTGTCGAGGGCTCCAAGCGAAGCCAGTTATGCATTTTTCGCAAAGTTTTTCGAATTACGAATCGGACGAATACGAAAACGATCGCACGTCGGTGACGGAAAGAATTTGCCGCAAAGCCGATCGAGAACGAAGGAGCGCTTGGAATGCCGCGTTGTATGCAGTCGTCGAGTCAAGGTCACTGTAAGAGCCTGGTAGCAGCAGTAGCAGTCTGTGTTGGAGAAAAGGGGTGAATCTGGCCGTGGTGGTTGGACACGATTTCGAAGAAAATATGCTGGTTGTGAGTATACGTCTCTGTGAGGCGGACATTTAAGCGAAGTGATTACGCTAATTAGGGATTTGCATATTTCTGTAATTCAGTGAGAAGTTAGTATCTTGCAAAAGAGAAAGTCTCATTGGAATCGAGACTGTCGCAGTTATTGTAAAATTTGGGTTTTTCAAGAAGAAAGAAGAGATGAAAAGGTGTTAAAAGAACTATTAAATTAATTTCTGAAAGAAAGGAATAAAATATTGCTCATTTCGTGCATGTTTTGATATTTTTCTTGACCATAATTTATTGTATAAGTGATAAATGTAAATGCACGAACCCACAGAATGAGCCAAATGTAATATTGCGCAATCAATTGCAAGGGATTTTTCTTTTTATATTGTATTGTGTGGGTAGCAGAGTTGTGTGTGTTCTTGTACATGTTCTGTATATTTTTATTCCAAGTAATTTTCAGAATATATTGTGGTAATCACATCAGAAGTACCGAACCCTCATTTTTTTATTTTTTTACTATATTAATGCACATTGGTGTCCACAAGTGTGCATGAAGATAGTTATAATAAAAAATAAGTTTTCGGTACTTCTGATGTGTTTACCACAATTTATTATGTGATTCTCTTGGCATATATAATTTACATAAAATTTACATGAAAACATAGAAATTCGCTTTCAACACAATACAGGAGAAAAAATTCTGTGCAATTTACTTAGCAATTTAACATTCAGCTCATTTAATGAATCCGTGCATTTACATTTACAAACTATACAACAAATCTTTATCAAGTGGTCAAAACTAGCACGATATGAGTATTACTTTTTCATTTTACGGCAGAGAGAATGCAATAGTTCATTTAATACGTTCTTGATTCTTCTTTCTTCTCGGGGAAAAAATTAATACAAGTGCGACAGACTCGATTCCAATGAGACTTTCTCTTTGACAAGATAATAGCTTCTCACTGAATTACAAAGGTATGGAAATCCCTAATCATTGAAGCCACTGCATTTAAACCACGCCCCTCCTTCACAGCGATGTTTTCTTCAGCTGCACGGACTCCCTCGCGACCTTGAACCTGTCGGCTGCCTGCGTGCTGTTCTCCAATCGCCTTTCCTCGTTTCGAGTTCGCGGCTAGTTATCACGGTCACCAACGTGCTACCGTTTTCATTTTTCGTCTAATTCGTATTTCTGAAACTATGACAACGCATTATTGGCTTCACTTGGAGCCCTCAAATAATATTCCGCACGCGTTCAGATTTACGTCTATCTCGGACGTTCGTTAATAAATCCAATTGCGAAACGGACAACAAAATACGTTTCTTTCAAACTGCGTTCTTACGTTCTGCTACACGGATCGTCCTCTCCAAAGCTCCCCGGAATATTCAGCTCGAACCGTACCCTCTGACGATTCACGTAATAAAAAGAGAACTATCCTCTCCGACGATCCACGAAATATTGAGATCGATCCCTGTCGCCTTTCCTTCTTATCTCCGCGCTTCTCCCCACTCGTATTGAATTTTATGCATTGTGAATTCCGCCAATCAATTACCTACGAAAAGTTCCGCGTGGCTATCTTTACAAGGTGTGTTCACATTTTTTTCTAAATATTACTATCGGATTTCCAAAGCCTCTGTCCGCGTCTTATGCCTCCACGAACGCGGTAGAAAAGTAGAAAAATTTAGTTTGTATTTATTTTAATGTTTTGTTTAAAACGTTAAACACATTTGCTCAGTTATATGTAAATTAAGTAGGAATAAAACTTACCAACCAATAATTTCCACGGTAGGAGTGCACTCCTCTGGATCAGAGTACACATGAATGCTGGTGGTTTTATTCTGAGCATACGAATATTTTTTCTGATAAGCAGGTTTATATTTCACGTAGAAATGTACTTTTAAATCCTTATCCTTTAAGTGATAAGTGTATCCTATCAATAGATGGAAATCAACAAAGGATCTTGCTCCTGTGAAATAAAAATTCAAAATGTTACATGTTAGATTATCAGATCTTTTTCTGAGAAAAGTCCGCATTTATAATTATAACGAATGCAACAGTGCAAATAATTATTGACTGATCTCCAGCTTTATTTTATCAGGCGCAGTGCACACCGTTTATCTCGATATATAAAAGTGAAACTCCACTCACTGAATAATCGCGAAATCTCAGAAATTTCGAAGCCTACAAACTTAAAATTTGGCAGGTAAGTCCCTTTTGGGGTGTAGACATCCGTTAAGAAAAGATTTTACGAAAATCCTTCCCTAAAGGGTCGAAATGCTTAATATTTGCACCCCACCATAACTGGGTGTCACGAGCAATTTCAACCGAACTTGATGCACAATTATTGACTATCTGACAACAAGCACTGTGGAGATAAGACATTCCACTCGTAGGGAGTGGGTGGGAAGAGGGTGACATGTAAAAATAAAGGAAACATCCTTATATTAGTCTAGAAACCATAATTTTCGGTACCGTTGAGATGGTTAAGGGAAACTCCGAGTCTATGTAAGTTCACGATCAGTCAAAATTGCAGTAAATATACCCATAGCATCCCTGGGGTAGGAATGGGAACGAGGGATAACTAAAAACTATAAAAACGACCGATATTGGCGTTGAATACGTAACTTTTGAAGACACAGAAGGGCAGTTACACACTCAATGTCACTTAAGTCCAGATCAATCCCATATGAGGAAATATACTCATTTTGCGAAGGGTTTTAAGAGGGGATGAAGTGTAAAAAAACGACTGATATTTGTGTTGAGATCATAGTTATTGGGGCCCATGAAATTAGTATGTGTGTGGTATTGTATGGTATTGTGTGACTTGTGTGGTATTGGCGATCATCTAGAACACAACACATCGGTTATTCATGCATTTCAAAAAGCTCTTATAGACCATATGAAAGGAACAATTCTTCAATAGAAAAGATATTTTATTTTTCAAGTGGTGCCGCAAGTCAATACAAAAATAAAAAGAACTTTAATTATATGTGTAACCACAAAAATGACTTTGGATTTGACATTGAATGGCATTTTTTTAAATCCTGTCATGGGAAAAGTTCCTGGGAGGGGATAGATGTTACCACAAAGCGAGCTGTGACCAAAGCTAGCCTGCAACGACCTTTGAACAATCACATTCTTACACCTGAAGACATGTTTGACTTTGACAAGCAAAATATTCAAGGAATCACTTATGGTTATGTGAAGAGTGAAGAAATAAATGTCCGTCATTCTCGTACCTTGAAGGAGAGGTACATAAATTGTTTCAGAATCAAAGGTACTGAGTGCTCTCATTGTTTTGTACCATAAACTCAACGTACAATAAAATGTTACATCATTAGCAACACGTCATGAAACCTTTAAAGTTGTAATTTATAAATTTATTGTCAAAAAACAGTACAAACTGCGTATGACCACGTGGAGAAAAAAAACTAATTTACTCTCAGGAAGCAAGCAAGGGACCATCCCATCAATTCCGATCAAGGGCCCTAAGGCAGAGGCGGATTCAAAAAATTCAGCAATACTATAAAGTTGTAAAGGCATTACTATAAAATTCAACAGAAAATATATTTTTGCTTATGTTTGTGATTGGAAATTGTAGCTTTGCAGAAATAAATGCTGTGAGAGATTAAAAGAAAGCAGTGAATGTTGAGTTTTGTACTCTACATGGACCAAGAACTTTATGTAAAATTAATTTTTTTAAAAGAATCCAAGTATTTTAAGATATCCATGGAGTGTACATTTGCAACATGACATCAGTTCAATATTTGTTTGGAAGGTACGTATTACTTGTGTAACAACTCAAGTATATTTCGGTCACAATATGTACCGGTTACATCCTCCACGGCCAACGCCTTGAAGTCGCCCTCGCGCGCAACAACAACAAAACGTACTCCATTTTGTCTTCTTCTTCACATCACGGCCACGGCCCTCTACGCAAGAGCCAAGGCCTACAGTAGCTACAGTAGCAAAGAGTAATGAGCAGACAGGGAACCTACAGATTAGGTGTCAATTGAACGTAAGCCTGCAAGTATAATCCAAGCGTAATCAACATGACGCAATTACGACGCACGTCGTAATTACATAATAGCTCGTAATGGCATCATCCACATGACGTCCCTGCCAGTATCCAACAAGAAATAATATGAAAATCAACATTCATTTGTCTCGGCTTAAACTCATCACCATGAGACAAAATAACAGTTATTAATGCTAGGCACTTGGTTGAGTACAGACCAGCTCTCGATCACTGAATCGCTATCACTTGCATGAGTTCGAACGCATCCACTACGCTCGTTGAACTCAAAGTAATTGTCAAGCCAGTACTTCTTCTCTTGCAATTACACGCCGAGCTATCGCCACAAGCGAAACTCATCTCGCCGAGGTTTCCTGAGCTCGACGAGATTTCACGGCGAGTCATTCTCACGACTTGAGGCCCGCCGTTACGAAGACGCTTCTTCCACCCGGAACGACTACAATTGGGATCCTGCTCCAGGAAGGAATTCTACGCTACTCCTAGAGGATCCTCAGTCTACGTTCCCGGCTATTCACAGAAAAGCAAGTCTGACGTATATGCCTCTGTCACACGGCTTTCAATAGTCGTCAATTTATGTTCTGTATTGCCTATTCATTTTAATTTGTTCTTGTATTGCTTGCCCACTTACAAATCACTTATTCGCCCACGAATAAGAAAATTATTCAACGCTAATTAAAGCATTTTCTGAGATCCCATACAATTTATTTATTTGGTTGAACAACGGGGAATATTTGAACGGAGTCTCACCATCAAATATTCCCTCGCGCAAAGCCACACTTGGAATATTACTTGGAAAGGAGGTATGTCTCAAGGATGGAAATTTTTTTTATCTATGTATTTATGTATAACCACAAGAAAAGTTAAGTCTTAGATTGTACTCCTTCCTTTCCAATAATACTTTCGGCAATAAAAATAATACTAGAAACTATAAAAAAATGAAATTTTCTGAAGGGGCGTGGCGACATTTTATTTCACTTCTGGATCACTTCATATGGACTGACTCATTTTCAATATAATAATGTTGAGAATTTGTATCGATCCATAGTTTCATTTTGAACGTGTGTTTAAATTCCTTTATTATTTAATTACGAATTGGCATGGAATGAATATGACACGACTCGAAATTTCACATCATTGATATTTTTTCAAAGGACATTGATTTCCACCCTCGACAAATGAAGGTGCGTATGTTTAATGCAAGAAAGTGAAAAAGGTGTTTCATTAATTGGAAATTATTAAATTCACGTTGCACAGCGCGGTGGCAAAAGACAAGATCTAGGTATAATTTTTATTAAGAAGGACATTGGTGACGCTGGTATTAAAATACCAAGAACTTACAGAAAAATAGTTTCGAATGTTTAGGAGAGACAGATCTGAGGAATACATAATTTTATATGAAAATTATTCATGATAGTAAATACATACAAGATATCAGGTATTTTTCTGTATATTTCTATTTTACGGTGCAGCAAAAACATATTTTCTGCTATTTGATTAAGTGTCACCGGGTGAACTCGCGTAAGATGGTCAGCACTATGAATCATTTTATACAAATGAATTAATTAATTCAAACCCTCTTATTTCAATTATAATACCTTTTTTCCTAATTTTTAATGTTAGTGCACTTTAAAAATTGATCATGGATTCTCCCTGCAGAATAGAAGTGGCAAATTTGGTTCTGCCCCGAGCAGCCGAAATCTACGCTACCTCTGATGATTCTGTCATCATCCTACATAATAAAGCAGGAAAATTAGAGTAATAATAGAGAAAGTAAGAGAAGTATGTATTAAATATACTTATTTGAGGGTAAATCAACGGACATCAATAGGTAGAAAGATCTGTCAATGTAATGTCATTGATCATAAACATGCTAACCTTAGCAAAACTTAACTGCATCATACTTACTCAAAAGTCTCTTGCGGTGAAGAAAAGTTCGGCAAGCACGTGACTTGAGATATTTCAAATAATATGCTACGTGCTGAGTAGGCACAAAATCCTTGTAGAGACGCAAATCCGAAATACCAGTTTGAAACATGGAGCCCTCTCCTGTTTCAAATCCAACTAATGTATTAACTCCAGGATTCGTTAAGAAATCATTATCCGGTATTAAAACAAAGTATAGGAAACTTTGGTGACCAGTAATTGCGTCAGGGTCGTATATGGAATAAAACGTTTCTGGTCGAAAACCATGTGATACTAGAGATAAATTGAGAAAAGGAAATTAATAACATACATGATCATGAGACAAAGAAATTATGTTTCAAGAAATATTATTGAAGCTATTGCAATACTATTGCCTGAAAAGTGGTCATTATCGTATACGCTAAATCTGTGATATCAAAAGTTTTAATATGAAACTGACTAACTAGCTGGTTGAATAAATAAAACAAATAATCAATAAATGATTTTTAATCATAATCAAGTTCACTTCTAAAAGAAAATCACAGTTGTAACGTATTTTCAATGGTGTATTGGTAAATAAAAAAGAAGCGGTATTAAAAATTGGTATACAGGAATCATGAAATGAAAAATGGATAAATATAGACAACATTTTTTAAATTTTATTACGATAATTTTTAAACAATTACATATTATAATATTCTGATTAATTTATAAATATTTAACTTTTACAAAAAATCCCATAAGGGATCATGTACGGTACATAATTTTTCATACATGCTTTTACTTTCTCATATACGTAGTATATGACAAAGCTATGTAATCGTGAAAAAATTCGAAAGCGAGATTTCGACGGAAATATGCATTTTGGCAATCTCTGATTCTGAAAAAGTGATTTTTGGTGTAACATCCGTCCGTATTTCCGTCCGTCCGTCTGTGCGCAGCGATTCTGAGTACACGGATAAACCAATTTAATTCGCATTTCGTATTTACGGTAGAATTTACTTCTTGTCGATTATTATGCAGTAATTATTTTTACTTTCAAACAAAGGGTTCTTCACATGAAGGTCAAAGTACTCTTTTGAATGTTTCTCAAAAATGTCTCCTATGATTTTGCTTAAATTTTTCTGTACGTAAAGTACAATTAGTATGCATTACATCCACATTAGCGGTATTCGGCATGAAAGATTCGAATAGACGCTGTACAATAATTTCTGTCTGCTACACTTACTCATTAGTTTACTTTCAAGAAGCTTGAATAATATTTAGCAGTGTTAATGGACCAAGCAGACGTAGAATACACTTTTCGTAAACTGAAATTAAAGATATGATAATGATAAAATACATAGGAGGACAGCAAATACACTGTAGATACGAAAATAGATCAATTTCTGTGTAAAACGTAATTTTACAGATCTGTGTAGTTTGCATGACAATAGATTATTATGGTACGATTTTACGAAAATCTATCCTTAAGCGGGTTGAAATGGGGTATGCATGTGAGCATCCATAACACCAGAATACGTCGAGTAATTTGAACCAAACTTGGCACATAGATGACTGACTATATGACAACAAACACCGTGGGGATAAGACCTCCTTGGCACTTTCAGGGACGGGGTGGGAAGGGTGTAGCATGGAAAAATAATATTTGATTGGAAACTATAATTTTCGATACCGTAGAGATGGATAAGGACAACCTCAATAAGTGCACCATTGATCCAAAGGGGAGATAGTATGCTCCTAGTACTCATAAGGGAGGGGTGGAAATACGGTGGCGAGTTAAAATAATCAAAAATATTGGTGTGGAATACAAACTTTTTGTTACAGCTGAATTGCATTGACATTCTCAAGGCAACTTACGCCCACGGTCACCCTCCACGAGGGATATACATTGAGTCAGGGATGAGANATTATTGAAAATGACCGCTATTAGTTTTAAGTTTGTAGTTTTGGGGTTCTGAAACTGTAGTAGTGGTATTTCCGATGACACCAAAAACCACGATCCGCCACTATATATTTCTAGTTCCTTTTGGGAAGGCAATGCAATGTAAAATTTTAAATACTAAGGATTTTTTCAGAAATGTTTAAGTTGTATTAGTGTTTATGACGCTCAACCCTTTTGATTTTTAAATTAATATTTCATATTTTAAAAGTATCTAAGTTTATGCACCTTCTAAGCTCATGCAAATATAATGAGTGACAAAAAAAAGATTTTTTTATTTTTTCGCTTTCAATATTTATTTTTTTAGCACAGTACTTTGTAAATAAAACCTTGTTTAAAAAAGTTCTTTTACGTTTATTTTATTGAAAGATTAGATTGTATTGTATTTTATTCGATGTTCCGAGTCATCCCGACTATCATAATTCATCTCAACACCTCCGACAACAATGTATTCGACACAATATCGATCGTTTCCGATTTTTGTTTGCTCGTCACGCTCTTTCTAACCCCACCTAGAGGGGTGCCATAAATACCATTTGGTTGGAACTTCAACATAATTGCATTGGTAGTATAATTTCTCATCAAGAAACATTGAAAATTGCAGAATGATCTCAAATCATATTCATTTTTGTATCATGCCACACTCTTTCCACCCCTCTCTCACTTACTTGGGGGTGGAAGGGATGCCATCTCATGGAAGCTGAATTTAGACTTACACGATATCAGGATGTCACCATTCAACTCAGCGACGTTGAAAACTGTGGATTCTTCTCTGATATCATATCATTTTCAATAATTTCCCAAAGTAATGGTGTTATAAGGGTAGTTAGTGATCACAAACGTCCCCGCGAATTTTACTCATTACAGCGACCTTGAAAACTACGGTATCATAACTAATATTAGACATTTTCGACAGTTTTGATGTGTCACGCTAGTCTCCACCCTATTAATTAAAATAATTCGTCTCAGCAATCCCGAATATTGTAAACTTGACACTTCCAACAATAATTTTAGATAATTTTTACGTGTTACACCATTCCCCTGACATTTTAAAACACCATTACCCTTTCAATATAATAATTCATCACTGCCACCCCGGAGACGATGGATTTGACTCTAATACTGGTCATTTCACATTATTTTTTCGTCCTTCCCTTCTTATCCTCAGCTCCAAGAGTACTGCACCTCCATGTTATTTATACAGCATTGGCTGCTAAATTATTCACCTCAGCAACCGTGAAAACTATTTGTTTGATACAAATCGGTCCTTTTCAATTATTTTTTTCGTTTCATGTCGTTTCCACTCCCTTTAGGGGATAGAGGAGTGTGTCATTTCCATGAGAACAGGAATGAGACTGAAAAGGTATAAGGGATGGCACCTTTCCTATCTCTCAGCAATGCCAAAAATAGTAAATTTGTCATTTTCGCTAAATTGTATATATAACCTTCCGTAGGGTTGATGGGGTGAAGGGGGATGATCATAAACTTACGCGGAATCGGGGAATGTCACTATTCATTTCACTGAACTCGAAAGTAATGCATTCAACATCGAAATCGGTCGTTTTCACTTATTTTCAAATTTCATCCTCTTCCCACCCCGTTCCCAGAGGATGCTAGGAGTGTCTTTCTACCCACTGAAGCTGAATTTTGCAACACCATTTAATATATTTTACAAGCAATGTTGCGAATGTTATGTTTGGCAAAATTACTGGGGTCGGAAAACGTTTAATACATTAATTTCCTAATTTAATCCTTTGGTGTTGAGTAAATCATTAGTTAGAATTGTGAATGGGAGACACAATATCAGAGGTGCACGAGATAAATCATTTTCAAAGATTTATGGATAAGCTATACGGTCTATATAGTCAATCGCCAAAAAATCGAAGAGAATTAGAAACATGAGGTAAAGTCATTGAAGTTTCACTACTTAGTGAAAACAATCGGAAGAATATTTAATGTGCGATGGGTACCTAGTTCGTTTCGATCAGTATCTGCAGTATGGCAAAATTTTGCCGCATTATGTCTTAATTTTAAAAACGTTAGTACACATGAACAGCGTGATAAGACAGAAAAGGCTATGTTTGTTGGACTTTATAATCGAATTTCATCGAAACAATTTGTTTTAAATTTAGCTCTTACGTAGAACGTATTATTCAAAATATCTACTCTGCCTCATTACAAAATCGAAATGTCAAAATAATCTATGCACATAAATTGATTCGTCGTTGTATTTTGCATTTAGAACTTTAAAAGGACTTTTCAAAAGTAANATTTAGAACTTTAAAAATATTCTTCAAAAGGAGATAAATTAGTAGAAGTTAAACATGTTATTGATAAAATGAAGCTAAACTCAATTGGTTTAACAAATAATGAAGGAGTATTATTATTATAAATCAATTTCAATTAACTGGTTTAATAAATAATTTCAAACATAGATTGTTTACTGACAAAGATTCTGGCACGCGCGTAAAAATTATCGACGAATTATAGAATCTTGAAACCAACGAATGACCTTCTGATATCTATTTGCAATTTGGAAAAGCTGAAATAGAATCATTGTGCAAATGCTTTGACATACCATTATGTCGCGGCGATGGCGGCTTCCCACGTTAAAGGTGGAACCTGTGTCATCGCACTTTAAGGGGAACTGGCAAGAAAGGAAGTGGAAGATTCTCTAATCTTATAGAACTAGATACAGGAAAAAAGGAGTAATGACAGACTCATTCTCAGCATTGACAGGCACAGCTTTTATTACCTAACTCACCCAGAGTGCGCCGAGCGGCGGCGAGAAGCGTCCGAAAGAAAGCGAGGTAAGAAGAATTCGGCAGAGACCGTTAAAGTCTATTCTGACCGACAAGGTGGAGTGGAATCTTTTATATCCTATACTCCCTCTACTCCTCCCTCGCGAGCGCCAATGTCTCGCGTATTTATTTTGTGGTCCGCGCTCAGTTACTAGTTTTGTATCGTTTAGGCAAGCGCTTCAGACGCGCGGGACATTTGAACCCGCCTCACGACAATTAATAAAAACTTTAAATGATTACCGTGATTATTTAGGTAATGGTCGTCATTCAATTCCTATAGATTTGGAAGAATTGATGTCATCTGCGAAAATGATTGCGAGTAGTTCTTCAAAATCCGAACGTCGTTTTAGTTGCATGAATTTAATATTGACTGATAAGAGGGCGCTTGTTCTTATTGACCATGTTTCAAGTTTATTATTTATTAAACTACTTTGTCCACCTTACACTCGAAGAACTCAAAGTCATATATTAAAACTTGGTCACTTAGTCACAGATCTGTAGTACATCCAAAAGCGGAAACTAGTGGTGCAAAACAATTGCACATCTTTCTCATATACGTTTCTCCGTCTGCAGGATATAGTGAGAAAAAATTCCATAGTGAAATGGTCATTTCGAGCGTGGTCCTACATACTTTGGTCGTCTTCCACTGCCCTGATTATGCTCAAAGTCCCTATATGAACTTATTACCATCTTCTATTTGAAATTTAAAAGTAAAATAAATATTCAGAATATTATTTCAAAACTTATTGCGACATGTCAATCTAATAAATATCGTAAAAGTGTTATGTAAATCTAATTTTGATGTAGACAAAAATTAATGCATTTTGTATCTGCAGCGTATTTGCTGTCCTCCTATGTATTTTATCATTATCGTATCTTCCATTTCAGTTTTCGAAAAGTGTATTCTACTGCTAAATATTATTCAAGCTTCTTGAAAGTAAACTAATGAGTAAGTGTAGCAGACAGAAATTATTGTACAGCGTCTATTCGAATCTTTCATGCCGAATACCGCTAATGTGGATGTAATGCATACTAATTGTACTTTACGTACAGAAAAATTTAAGCAAAATCATAGGAGACATTTTTGAGAAACATTCAAAAGAGTACTTTGACCTTCATGTGAAGAACCCTTTGTTTGAAAGTAAAAATAATTACTGCATAATAATCGACAAGAATTAAATTCTACCGTAAATACGAAATGCGAATTAAATTGGTTTATCCGTGTACTCAGAATCGCTGCGCACAGACGGACGGACGGAAATACGGACGGACATGCCAAAAACTTTTTTTCAGAATCAGGAATCATCAAAACGGTTTTATGAGCTCCGATATAACATAAGATGTCAAGTTAAGGTTACATGTCACGTTAGTCTTGTATGAATCAAAATTACTAGATATCACCAATTTTGGGACTTAATTTATTGCCGATGTATCTCGATTATGGATTTATTTATTTTCATTTTGAAAACGGTTTTGATCTTATTGGATATACAGAATTTGACACAATTGCTAATAAATATTTTTCTTCAAACCTTGCCAAATTAAAAACAATATCTTTTTTACAAAATGCTCGCTTATAGTACACATAGTGGTGTTAAAATAACACAAACTTCAATAGGTATATCTTTTTTAATGAGGCTTTAGGGCTCGCCAACATCGAGGTCATTATAGCTTTTAATAGGTATATCTGTCACTGAAATACTAACATCGTTAAACGAAATTTTGGGCGCGGTGAACTCGGTTGCGTGAACTAGGCAAGGAGCATAATAATATAAATCAAAAGAACAGTAATCAATACGTGCATCGTCTGCGGCTAGGTGAAAATTGCGACGCACCGGGAATCAAACCCGGGAATTCTTCCTGTGGCCGCACGTGTGCTACTCACTGCACCATCCGCCTCGACTCAACATTTACCCGACCTGTTCCGGTGAACCTGGGTCACATCCCCATTGTGGATAAGTGACCATAGGTGGTTCCCACGCTGGGAGCACTTAAACCCGATTTCCACGTACTACGTGTCGGATGCCACTCACAACTTCCGAGTACCTACTCGTGGAGGAGTGTTTGCATCGTCAACGGCCAGGTGAAAATTGCGCCGGACCGGACTCGAATCCGGGACCTCTTTGCTCTAACAGTAGGTGTGCTATCCACTCACTAGTTGACAAGAAACGCTTGTATAAATCCAGTTGTACGGTAGTTTGGCGTGAAAAAAATGTTATTTTTTAAAATCGTTCCTTTTTTTGTATGTGCTGATTTCGAATCACCCTGTAAAACTTGTAAAGAAAAATTCGAAAAAAAAATCGAAAAATTGCTCTTTTTTAGTTTCTTTTTTATAACATGAAACGTACACGCTTCGTGAGAAAATAATATACAGTAATTTTTTGAATTTTTTTTAATTTGGCAGGGTTTTGAGAAAAAATATTTATTAGCAATTGTGTCAAATTCTGTATATTCAATAAGATCAAAATCGTTTTTAGACTGAAAGTAAATAAATCCATAATCGAGATATAGCAGCAATAAATGAAGTCCCAAAATTGGTGATATCTAGTAATTTTGATTCATACAAGACTAACGTGACATGTAACCTTAACTTGACATCTTATATTATTTCGGAGCTCATAAAACAACATACTCAAAACACTCCACCGTTCGTCTGATATTATAACCAGAAACTATTTAAAAACCTATATTATTGTGGATTATGGTGATATGATCCCATCTATATTACTATGGATTATGGTGACCCACCAGGACTATGCTGATATGATCGACAATAATTTAAATAAATCATTAGCTGTAACACTTGAAAGAATCCAAAATGCCTGTTTCCGTTTCGTATATGATGTTAAAAAGTATTTCTGAATATTATGAATATAACAAGAGTGTTAGATTAGAGCAAAGACGCATGTTTCATTGTCTCTGTCTTTTCTACAAAATTATCAATTTCGGTTCCCCTTCATACTTAGCAGATAATGTTACAATACTAAATTCTTCTAGAATTCAACAACAAAAATTATGCAGCATCCCTAAAATTCGTACAAATTTCCTAAATAAATCCTTCATTGTAGCCACAGCAAAAACATGGAATAATCTTCCTCCATATATTAGAAACTAATTCGTTTAAACCTTTCAAGAAGCACCAGAGGAATTTCCTTCAATAGTAGTACGAAGGAATAGGTGTGCACTAAAATGAAATAAAATATAAACGAAAGTAAAGTCAAATTAGGAATCTGTTAAATGAAATCATTGATGATGTATGCTATATTTTTATTTTAATATAAATTCTTTTGAAATTACTTTATAATGTATTATTTTAGTTTGTTTTTTTATTATCTCTAATCTACTTTTCGCTAGGCTCGCTAGGCTTTTGTCTAGAGACGGCATCAATTGAAATAATTATTAACGAATTTAGTGCTAATTAATTATGTTCTGTTTAATGAAAATGGGAGACGGGACCGAGATTCGAACTCGGAACCTTGAGCTTAGCGCGCTCATGCGCTTTCCAACTACGCCATCCCATTCGCCTCCCGGTCGCGTCTTTCATTTTCATTCAACTGCGAGACAGTGTCGG
>NNCF01126333.1:1530-16303 GCA_002313205.1 Laupala kohalensis | reverse complement strand
CCCCCCAGCTGGTCCACCCTTGGTGGCCCCCCCCTGTACAATTTTCTGGCGGCGCCCTTGCCAAGCTCCACTACCAGAATTCTACTCAAGACTTCGTCGACGCCAGATCCTTGAAGAACTTGCCTTCAAGCACATTCTGAAACCCGACCGCAGAGATCTTCAAGCCCCGACGCCGAACACAGAGGAACTTCGCCCCCGGAACGGCGCGGCCACAGAATCCAAAGGTTACGAGACACCACGACCAGACTCCTCGCAGGAAGCGTTTCCACACGCAAGAACGCTGAGCCTAGCAGATCGCCATCGCCGACGCTGCATTTCCTGGAGGGTCTAACAACGCGGACTGTCGCCGCAGACGTCGCTCTTCAAAACATAAGTCCAGGCGACATCCCAGGTCCACTGTATGTCATACGGTGTCTTAAATCTTTTATCGTTCTTTATTGTTCATCCAAGACAGGTCTACGTTAATAAATCGTTCTAAGACTAAATTGGAAAGCAAGCATTTTATTTATTTTGTGAAAGAGGAGGTTTTGTTGTAAACACAACCAGATCTCCACCCTACACAACATGTACAACATTTCCACCCAGACCTAAACCCCGGCAGGCCTGAGACACATCCCCATACAGGAGATAAGTGATAAGACCCGGGTTCGAGTCCCGGCTGGTTGCCATTTCCACCTGACCGAAAGTTATCACATATAATCTCCACGTGTAGGGTACACGGAAGAAATATGTAGTTCTATATTAGCTCAGTTAGCTGCATTACCAGCTGCTATTCTCTCGGAAATCTCTTCTGCGATAGAATTACATTGATTTAAAATTGAACCCAAATATTTAAAGGAACTGACCGATCCGTACATCTCATTATCAAACGTCTCTTCTCGTAAGTAAATTTCACCAGTTTTACATTTTATTTATTTGGTTTTTCTTGATTTATTTGTAATCCAAATGATAATGATTCAACGAGTTTGTTTAGAAGTTTAAAAACGTTTCTAATGCTTATTTATTAAGAATTTTAGAATGTTGTAAATTTCGCAAAAAGGAATTAAGCAAGAGGAATCGAATGGGTTCAATTTTAATGAAAAACAATCTAAGATTTCCTACAAGGGTGTTCACTATTTTGTCACGGAATAACTTGAAAATTGATGTCAGGCTAAAATATAGTCAGTAATTAACCCCTGTGAAAAGAATATTCTTAAGAACAAATCTGAAAGAAGTTATACCTCTTGATGCAATAGGCACATAACTCTACCCCTTTATAAACGTCAATATGTTTGAATTTACTATAATGGTTGGTTTTCTGTAAATATTGACATAAGGAGTTTAGAATGATGAGTGTAATGAGATCAATTTTAATGAGAAACAAAAATATGGAAGGACACAATATAGGATTTCCAACAAGGTGGTTCACTATTTTGTCATGTAATAGTAGTAATTAATTTTAAATTAATTTTTGTGTAGACATTTGTAATATTCTATTAATTTATTTTCAATCTTGGCGCGGATGAATAGAGGAGTAGTTGCTTCCAAGGACAAACTAGCTGCTAGTTGTGCACTTTCGCATTCATTCATTTATTCATTCCGATGATGAGGCGGCAGACATCCTGCAGCGATCAATACAATTGATTTTTCTTCCACTCGCTCTCCCGGCTTCAGTTTTTCAATTTTGCACAAAATTACTCAAAATTTTCATCGTGTGAAACAAATTCGCGATTTAAAATCGTCTATTTTTGAAGCTAAGTATTTTCTACGTAAGATGTAATGTTAGTATTACTTCATTTAATTGCCTGGCGGAGTATGTTTTCAAGTTGAAGTCAAAGAACCGTCACTCTGCACGCATCGCTTGGCACAGACAATAACAAAACGAATGATTCGTCTCTTCTTGCTTTGGCAAAATACTTTCGAAGCAGGAACGTTGTTTAAGGGTGTCTGAGGTGCAAATGAAATAATATCTCACAAAGGTGTGCATTTTCTATTTAAAATGTTTGTATTAATATTAATGCGACGCCAACAGAATTTAAATACTGTAATGCTTTATTTTCATTGGCTGGCGCCTCGGTCATCATGAGCGCTGGCCAATCAGAGCGAGCATCCGTTCGTGGCGTGAAATCAACGGAAACGAACCCCGGACCGCTTGCCCCTCCTTCCCCCGTCAAGACTTTTTTCTTGGGGCTTTAGGGATCGCAAATATCAAGGTCATTAGAGCTCTTGAGACTATGGTCCCCTTAAGACTATGTATGTATATGTATGTATATGTACATACATATACATACAACGGGAAACCAAAGTCTGCTTCTACGATTTTTAAATATACTACCCGACTTTGCAGACAATATTTGAGGCAACAAATCTGGTAACCGATTTTAAATACATAAACAAAGTTTTTTCAAATAATTGTTTTAGTTCGGGGTTGGTGTTAGCCTGGTCTCAGCTGGACGTCGTTTTTGCTCGCGCCTTCCAAGAATTGTTTGTGTTGGAGAACCGGCGTGTACCGCCCACTAACTCTTTGCCTGCTGTTCTCGACTAGCCAGTTGACTCTAATCTGGGTCTTCCAGGTGCCCTCTGACAGCAACCAACTGCTGCCATAGTATCAAAACGCGAAACCAGGATAAATTTTGTTAGGTGATGAACCGGGAATCTATTCCATTGGTGTTACCCGTGCTAGTAAATATAAAAATCATTAAGCCAGTTTGTGTGTATCGGATTGCTATGTTCTGTAAAAATGATTTATCAAAGACGACGAATTTTTTATCATGTTAGAATTATATGGGAGAGATGTGGACTAGTGTTTACAACCGTTCCATTTTTCTTTATGAAATTTAAAGACAGCCCCTTGTGCATATTTGATTTCGTTGCCGAATGGATGTTGCCAACCCTACAGCACTGAATTCACTCGCATTAGGAATCGGTATGTACACTGTACCACTGTAAAACAACGGGAAACCAAAGTCTGCTTCTATGATTTTTAAATATATTACCTGACTTTGCAGACAATATTTGAGTCAACAAATTTGGATACCAACTTTAGATAAATGAACTATTTTTAAAAAAATAATTGTTTTAGTTAGGAGTTAGTTTAGCTGGACGTAATTTTCCTGAGTATGGAACTGGAAAACATCGCGTTTATCGCTTATGAATTGGCAACAATTTTTGTTCCAATTATGCTAATGTTGGGAAATGTTAGACTGAAAGAAGTTGAAAAAATTATCATTGTCGCCTTAATGATTTCCTGCATCCTCTGTCTATAAAAATTAGCTAACGGGGAGAAAGCAATTATAGCTCTCCTTAGTGTGGGAATGATCATAAACATCATATTCATAATAGCTTATTCCTGGACGGTACCTGTTAAAATACACAATTACAATTTCTACAATTGCGGGTCTACTCGTAATGTAATTTTGCCAAATAGGCGATATTTAGGTGAAATTTACCGACCACCACACTACCACACCCCATTTTAATCAAAATTACAATGTACAGCTACTAAGCTACATTACAATGTACTACTAATATTAATTATGTACTTTATTGGAAATAAAATTTTTAGTCTACAAACGAGTTATACGTTTCATAGCTCTTCAAATTGTTTGTTAAAACGTTGTTGAACGCCATCTATTGTAAAGCAAACGGTACTACTAAAATTAATTAGTGTACTTTATTGCAAATAAAATTTTTAGTGTACAAAAGAGTTATACGTTTCATAATTCGATTCGATTTTTGGATTTATTCTTTAATTTCGTACATGTGCTTAAGTTTCTTTACTATTTAATTACCAATTAACAGAGAATGAATATATCACATGACTCGAAATTTCACATTAATATTTTCTGAAAGGACATTGTTTTCCAGCCTCGAGAAATTAAGGTGCGTACGATAAATACAAGAAAGTGCAAAGCTTGTTTGAAAAATTTATAGTAATTAAATCAATGTTACCTTGTTCAGTGGCAATACACAAGTAGTAAGCATAATTTATTTTATTTATATATTCATTGGTAACATTGGTACGCATGTACCAAGAATTTAGAGAAAAATTATTTGGAATGTTTGAGACAAACAGATCAGCGGAATACATATTTTTATTTGAAAATAATTCGTGATAGTAAATACATACTATAAACTAGTCATTATTCCGTAAATTTTTATTGGTATTATACGGTATTTTCTGCTATTAGATTAAGTGTCACCGGATGCACTACGCGTTCAATGGTCTACACATTGAATCATTTTAATCTAGCAATAAGGTTTTTTTCCCACTGGATGCCTTAACATGGGCGCAGCCCGTTATATGGGGATCTGGGGATGTAACCTCCAGCGAGCATGGCGAGTAGATACTAATAAACTCCTATGAAAGTAGAAAAACAGAAGTTATAAAATAAAAAATAATACTGGAAAAATAGAACAGTGATAAATAAGTATAAGCTGTATTCCCGGGTTCGAGTCCCGGTCCGACGCAATTTTCACCTGAAGGCCGTTGACGATGCAAACACTCCTCCACGAGTAGGTAGGTACTCGGGAGTTGTGAGTTTAAAAAAATGCAGTTTACGAAATAAATTGTGAGTATTGCTTAATGAGTTTTATTCGTCAGATTAAACGATATCTCAAGATAAGAATAGGTGAGTACTGGAGGAATGATAACAAGAATGACAAAAAATAGTGTAATAGATCATTGTCTCTGTGACGGTCATAAAATAAAAGGGAGGATATTGAGATTATGGATAAAGAAGCAAATTTGAAAAGAAAAAAAAGAAGATACATGTCAGATTAGTGTTATATAAAAACAACTCCGAATTGTATAAATTAAAAAACGTACGAAAAAATTATCTATTTTTTATGAATGATTTTTTGTTGATGTTTATTTCATTTATCTATTTTTGGTTATGTAACTAGGTATCAAAGTTGTGAATGTCAATTAGCCTGACGAGGACTTTAATGTTAAATAAAAATTGCCTATGAAAAAGTCAACTTTTATTAATTTAATTAATTAATAGACGTAAAAAACTATTATAAGGTCATTTAACAGTTGATACAATTAATGATTCTATAGGAGTCGACAAGGAGACAAGTAAATAATGTATTAGACAATACTCCCACCTGAAATTATTTGAATGTGTTGAGTCTTCAGCAAAATGATCTTGTCAATTCTTCCCACTTACTGGTAAAACGTGGACCACAGATCCAATCCGCATGAACATGGTGGCCAATTCAATATATCCTCTAGGTCTCGACGACGTTCTGCAGATTTCAGACCAGAATAAAACATTCAATTTTCAGATGTAATTTTTTTCTGCAAGAATTTTACATGAATGAATAATTACGCATGTGATCAAATTATAATTTACTACTTTTGAAAAATTCTAGGTTGGTATTTTGGGTACGGACGCCTACGGGACAAAATCTGTCGGGTATAATTTTCAAAACATTACATTGTGATTAGAGAAGAAAATTGTCTTTTAAAAATAATGACTTTCGTTCATTTAAATTCATTTTCAAATTTAACGGGGTCTAATTTTACGAATCTAGCCGAGGAATGAAATTGTCACACAATTTAAAAATGGTCAGTGGTGACTTCATTATTTCGTACTTTTTGATGAAATTGAAAAATGCCATTAAAATTTTGATTAATTAAAAATCAACGCCAACTAATTTATTTCTTGTTACACAATGCAATGCTACAATCCCTACGTCAACTAAAACGAAAAAAAAAAAAGGAAAAGAATGACTATCACGTTCAGTGATCGATCAATGTCTCAAATATAAAAAAGATCAAATATATAAAAAGATATATCTGATATTCTAAATAAGTGAAAACATAAGCTTTTGTACTTTCCGTGAACACTGTTGACCTTCGTTATCACCAAGTTGTAGAATGAAACTGAAAACAGAACTAAGTGAAGATTATTATCACTCACAAAATACTACAACCTGGAAATCAAAATGAAGTTGGGATACGTTGACCAACGGAATAAGATTGAAGACTCGTACACCGTTTCGTACCATTTACGATTTATAAGTGCATTAACATTAATAAATAGCATTTCATACCTCATTCGTCAAAGGTTCAATCAACTAAACTCTCAGAATGGTATTTCTTTGCGATGAGTATGATGGCAGGACCCGTTTCTCGACCAACTCACTTCCCTTGCTTGCAGTGTTTGTGTTGCTATGGGAAACAAAAAACAACAGCGAAGTCAGTCAATATTAAGAAAATGTACTCTTCGAAGGAGGCTTTGAACTAGCGAACACAACAATCAGCTAAAGGTTCACCCAGAACATGGCTTCCTACAATAACCGGGCTGGAGTATAACGCTTGACAACACCGGTCTCGTAGGCCGGCAGGCCGACCGGCCGGTCAAAGAGAAGATCAAACAACTAACACGTTCACATTTTTAGTCGTCAATATCACAGAAGCTTAAAAAATATAGAGTGACCACAATAAATAAATAATTACTTTAAGTTCTGATTCATTTGACACGAAGAATATGAATGCGTAAGCAATCCATTCGCTGAAATAAAGTTAAGGCATTTATCCAAGCCGGCCAACGTTACACCGTTGGCACATAATGCATGGTAATTGTAGCCTGCTAATTGTAGGAAGCCATGTCCCGAGTCAAGGCCAAAATATTGCCAAACGGCGTAGACTGGCTACGCCATTTCAGGTAGAATTGTTGCTTGGATGACATCGTTCATGGGTCCCATTTTATTTTTGTTATAAAACAATAAGTCTTATTTACAAATAATAATGTAATTTTTGCATTTATCGTTTTGTTTGAATTATTTAAATGTACATGATATCTAATGGTCAAGCTTTCTCAGTCTCAAAAATCTCGAAATAACTGAGTACAAGGTAAGATCAATATTTTTTTTGATACAAATTGTCACAAATTAAATGGAGAATCCAATGATGCAAAAATTCTCAAGATTGTCCCGAGAGTAGAGAAAGTAATAAAGAAAAAACAATCTAAGAGGAAGCGACAGTCATTTATCACATCAAGCATCTCAATCACGGTTGACAAACTATTATTATTTAATATTGTTAATATCTTCTTCAATTCTGATTTGCTTCGGGTAATAAAGGAGACCGCATGAAATTCAATTGATGTACCACACATCAGCTATTTAATTATTTTGCATTTATTATGTTTTTATTTACACTTACAAAATACCAACAACTTCCGCTTTTCAATATATCGTTCAAACGTCCCTTAAAACAAAAAGGGTATAAAAATTATGTTTACTTCCCATGAAAATGTAGCCAACATCATGACGAACCGTTCAGTTCAGTGACAGGTACAGCACATGAAATAAAATGGTGTGGGACATACGGTAAGCACACTTCCGACCATCGATGACGCACTCCCTAGGTAAATTATCGGTATAATAGATCAATATTAGTAATTATAGATATTAAATAATTAATTAAAAACTTATTACATAATGGATGTTAATAGTAGCAGAATCATATATATTGTTTGTTGTTACATCAACGATAGCCCTTGAAAAACTAGGGTTACCCTTCACATATGAGGTACAGAAAATAATAATAAAATCACAGAGGTACAGAAATGAATACAAGCAATTTACAAAATTGTATTAAAGAATTATATGTATAAATGAGTAGAATCACTCTTCACATGATGAATTGGACCTCAACAAAGGTTTGAATTCAGCCTATCTCGCGCATTGTCTCAAATTTGGAGATAGTGAATTCCACAAACTTTTCTACTCTATTACTAGACTATGGAAACTAATTTTTAATAGTACAGTGCTCTAAGAGACATCTGAGATTTCGAAATTTATAATTTAGAGTTCGTTGAGAATACAAGTCTTTTATTCATCACATTCTATGTCTCTATATGATATGCATCGCAAAAGTTCATTGTAATTATGCGACGATTTTATACTAGTGAGATTTAGTTTGTCTACAACATCGGTATAATAAGGATAGATAAATCTCATAGATTGGCCAAAATGTGACGCATATCTAAAGAACTTTTCCTGTACAGACCAGCTTATAAATGTCATTGTTTAGAACAGATAAGATAAGAGTTTCGTAAATAAGGTATGGAATTAATGCTAATAAAATCTTTGGTTGAGCATTTTATAAATCCCAGAGTATTCAGTGATTAAGATGCTATAAATTCTCGTTATTTAAAATCAAATGAACTCTCGAATATATCACCTAAATCACTAATAAATTTTACTCTTTCCACACTCACTCCTCTGATAAGAGTAATCAAACGTTGTAGTATTACTAGACACGTAAAATCTCAGTATTTTAACTTTATCTATAGTTAAGTCAAGAGAGGTCCGTACAGACCACAACAAAATAGTATCAAGATTTTTTTGAAGCTTGTTTGATTTCGTTTAATTTTATTCTTGATATTGTTTTGTGTGTGTGTTGTGTAGTATGAATTACATTATGGACATATCGTAAATGAGACGAGAAGTAAATAGTAGAAACCAGTGAATAAATAGTTTTGTGGAAAAATGAAAAAAAAAACACATGAAAGATTGGAAGAAACAAGTCGGCAGCAATACAAAAGCAAAAACAATTTTCAATTTGTCAGTGAATATTCCGAATTCTTTTTCTTTATTTTTCCATGAAACTATTCACCAGAATACATTGGTTTCGTTTCATTTACGATATGTCATTAATTCATACGTATATACCATACGTAAAGTAATTCATGTACACTATCAGAACCGGCCTGGTTTCAGAGGGCATTTTCGTTGGGGTAAACCTGGGTCTTCGTCATAATATTGAATTATTTTCGTATTCCGTCATAATTTGTTTATTACCCTCTCTCTAAAATGAAATGTAGTTCGTGAGATATAGTGAAAATTCAAAAGGAAAAACAAACTTCAACCCAAATCAAATAAGTACTGAAAAAATATTCTCGTTGTGAACTTCCACAATGCAAATATAACGTTCCACAAAATTATAAATTCCTAAATTTTAAAGTATTTAGATTCAAAATTTCTCACTATTCCACAATTATAAATAAAGAAATAAATTACTGGCACCCGCAATACGCAAATAACAAATACTAAGATCTTGTTAAATTAATATAAATTAAAAATCGAAAGCAGTGAAGATAGTTATACACATCTTGAACGAAGAAAATGTGCACAACTGAGGACGAGCATATGTACCAAAAAAATATAATTTCTGTAGCAAAATTCTAATTCTACAGAACATCATTACGGATGTTTGGTGTACTTCTTTCAACTATACTCCTTAGGAAATAGACCAATACATACGTGTGGAAATATTTTTTTCGACCTTTTATGTAATGAAATTTGTCTCCATAAATATATATTTTCAATTATGACTGTAGACGTGAATAATATCAATATACATACGTAAGATCCCCATGTTGTAAATGTGTTTACAAACCGACTCCATAACAACGAACTGTAACGTGCCTACGGGGATTGAGACACGGCCACCTCAGTTACAAGGCCACACCCACACTGAATTAGAATTCACAGCAATGCGACCGACCATAAACTAATTTACTCTCCGGAAACAAGCAAGGGACCATCCCATCAATTCCGATCAAGGGCCCTAAGGCAGAGGCGGATTCAAAAATTTCAGTAAAAAACTCTTAGATAACATAAAAAGTTAGCTACGAGTTATAATACTAATAGAACATAAAAAGTTAGCTGCGAGTTATAATACTAATAGAACATCAACATGTTTGTAATGTAACACAAAAAGTTTATTTCCTTGCTTGCTTCCGGAGAGTAAATTAGTTTATTGTCCTCCACGTGGTCATACGCAGTTTGTACTGTTTTTTTACAATAAATTTATTATTATTATTATTAATATTTTACACGTACAAATTATTATCGAACTATAGATTATTCTGAGTATAGTGTTTAAAAATCATAAGAGTTGAAAAAACACTAAATTCACGATTTATTGTTACAATAATCACGCCCCTAGACAAAGCCTAGAGAACGTGTATAAGGAATCCGCCTCCACCCGAAGGAAAACCGGAGCAAAACCCGGGCCAGGATGGGGCTACAAAATTAATGTACACAACCGTGCCAAAGTTGAGTACACACAGAACTAAATTAATATGAATCATAAGACACAACAATCATGCAAGAAAATAGTTTTTGAATTTGTTATAAGCTATTTAAAAAGTACTACAGCAATGGAGTGATAAAGTACAAGACGGATTTAACTTTTATTAAAACCAATAAATTCTTTTACATTGTAGAAGCACTGATGCAGGAGGTAGTTTTTAACCGCGGATTTGAAGAGATTTAATTTCATAAAATCTTTTANGGGAATTATATAGAACGATTCCCGAATGGTATGGTCCCTTTTGGCAAAGAGTGGTTGACACTCTAGGGCGATGAATATTATTACTATTGCGAGTATTGTGTTCGTGAACGAGACTGTTTCGTATGAAGCAAGGGTGGCACTTCAGTAATTCGGTCTTAACAAACACGAGTTTCATAAATATAAATGCAGGGAAATGTTAAAATATTTAATTCCTTGAAGAGTTTCGGGGTGAGATTAACGAATTATCCGAATATCCTTGTCTAAATTCTGAAAGTTTGAATACTCTGACCGGAATTACCCCAGAAGATAATGCCGTAACGTAAATGGGAGTAAACGTTTGCAAAATGTACGCAACGGGAAATACGTGGACTAACTGCGTTAACTAAGTTTCGGAATGCGTAACACAATTTGCTTAATTGGGAATTAAGATTGTCAACGTGACAATTCCATTTGAGGTTGTCTTGAATATGGAGACCTAAGAATTTTGTATTCCTAACAGATTTTAATTGTATTCCGTTTAAAGTAAGAGAAACCTGGGGTAAAGATTGTGTGATTGTGAAATGACAGACTCTGTTTTGTCAGTGTTTACAATAAGATGATTTGCATGGAACCAAGCCGAAAGGTTAGACAAAACTTTTTGAGCGTTGGCGTGTTTACATAGCAAATTAGTGTCGTCAGAAAATAGAACCATTTTGCAATCTGATGTGGATGATGACATGTCGTTTCTCACACAATAAAAAGGTATAGGACCGAGAATTGAACCCTGGGGTACACTGAAAGTAAGTGGCTTTGTTTCTGAAAGACAACGCTGAAGTATTTTTTTACGTTACGTGACACCATGTGCGTGAATGAAGACAGTTAATGTTCAGATGATGGAAAAGGAATCTGAACAAAACATTACTATATGGAGCAAAATTGTTAAAACACGTAAAATGACCATGGGTGAAACAATGACTTTTTTTCCTTTTTTGTGTATTATTTTATCATTCCTTATGTAATTTTAAGGTAAATGTACCACTCATGTAACTTCACCGAAAATAATGCAATATGGCTTTCTATCACGAATTGCAATCTTTTACAAATTTAAGTAATATGCGAATAAGTATTAATAGCAATCACAAAAGCTACTATTTGGTGGAAATAAATATAAGTTAGTAACACAACAAACTAAGACACAAGTTCATTTTCGTTCCACATGCTCGATGGAGAAAGTACAGAGCAGCGCCACGAGACCAAGTGAATTGAATTGTTGGCCGATGTTGGCAATTGATTTGTGTTTAGAGAAATCCTTAAGTCCTGCCAACATAATGCGATGTACACTTATATTTACCTTTATGGACGATTGAGTTGAAAAAGCGCTGGCTACGCTCTATGCAAGCCCTGAACTAACATCAAACCAATTGAAACGACAATAAATAACTTATTGTAAAGAGAGCAANAGAGAGCAGTTACAAACAACCTATGACCTCGTTGAGGACAATAAATCAGTTTACTTTTACTACTACTTTACAATAAACCAATAAACGCACTGCGTTGCCATGCAGGGTTTTTTTTATGGGGGTACATATTGACTTGGGGTATATATTGGACGGGGTTCATAGGTGTTTTGGGTTTGATATATTGGTACATTGGACGGGGTTCGTAAACGTTTTGGGTTTGATATATTGATGTATTTTGGAACCAGACTGAGTTTCGTGTTTGTGTCTCAGAAGAATTTTGAGCAACGTTGAGCGTTCTTGCATACATAGGTTATATATATTACAACATAAGAAACTTATTTGGTCATGAAGTTTGGTGAATACAGATACTTGTTTCGTTTTCAAATTCCTGTGTATTACACCAATGATACGCAGTTCATTTGGTTATACGTTCAGGTTTGGATAAAAATCTTAAAACCAACATCATTACGAGTGCTTAGAGGATAAAAAAGAGATAAGACCTGTAAAAATGTTAAAATGGACAAAAATCATGTCTTTTAGAAATGTCACTTGACAATCTCTTTAAATTAAAGGATAGTAGTCAACAAGAGTAAGATGGATTTTCCTTTTATAATGAAACAAAGCAACTGTAACTAGTTGTTTTGTTTCATTATAGGAAAATTATTCACATTTCCTACAATGTAAGAAATATAAAAATGTTAAATCAGTTTTGATTTTAGAAAAATTAACTTTTCATGTCCATTACACCAAGTATCTACTATTATGAATTAGTTGTGAGCTTTGTCAAACTTTGACCTTTTTAGCGTTATTACATTGTGAATAGAAAATGGGAGTTAGAATAAAAAATGTTCTGAGTTCTTTATTTCTTGTTTTACTGCAATACAATTGAGACAGTTGGAGACATCTTTGAGAAACAGACTATTCATTGAGACAAAATGAAGGTACGGTCCTCTTTTCAGTCTCACGTCTTCCGTAGTCTTAGTCTTAGTCTCAGAGGGTTTTAAAGCAGCCCTTTCCACAGCAGTCATAAGTAGAAGAACCACCTGTCAAAATGAAAACAATGCGTAAGTCAATGTTGAATAATCATATGAGTATTTAGCTGCTTCTAACAAATACTATTTTCAATAAACCAATCGGAAAACTCTCACCCGGAATGTGATGCAGGATATCCTCTAGTTCCTAACGATTTGTTCCTTGCTCGTAGAAATATTCAACTTTGGTTGAGAGGAAAAACACAGACGTGTCGAGTTGATAGAATGTGAGAAGAAAATCTAGGAGCAAGGAAAACAAGAATGATTTTTTTAAATTTTTTTTTTGTATTTTCTCGGGAAAAATGTTATAAAAAATTGAACATCTAGATATCATTTTTTTTAAATTTATATTCAATTATAGTTTATTGTTTAAATATCATTATTTATAACAGTTGTAACCTCAGATCCGGCCCAATTTCCGCCACGAAATATTTCAATACTACTAGCTGCAACGTACATACAGTAAATTAGAATAATTCGAATACACTGTGTTTTGAATGTGGATAAAGAAGATTTTATCGAAAGGATCGAAAAGTTTTTTATCGAATGGATCGAAAGATATTTATCGAAAGGATCAAAAATTTAGAGTGGAGAGTGTATTATCGAAATGAACGGTTTAATTTGCACATAAAAAACGATGTTGAGAGAATAGGGAATGGAATTTCGTTGTTTCTCTACCTGGGGAATCACTACAGTATCGGTAGGTTTGCGAACCGCTTGGAGAGTTCAGTCCTCTTCGCTTGCAGACGCATGAGCCTGTGGCGAGGTGATTCAGGAGTCGGATGTCAGCGGATGGGAATGGGGCCGAGCGCTACCACCACCATCGCTCAACAGTCGCGTCCTCCGAGCGGAACTTTCTAGAACGAACCAGAATCATCTTGTCCCTTCTGTCAAAAGACGCGGACCCTTTAAAAAAAGGTATGAAGCTACTTGCGAGGACACCGAGAGCGTAATGTCAAGGTTTTGACGTTAATGAGAGGTTAGAGAAAACTAATTTCGAGCTTCACCGCGTCGTCTAGATATACTATTTCCGTTTTGTGTGCTACACGACTTAACGCCTGTTCCGGCTTTTTGACTAATTATCACAGAAAAGATATACGTTGAGGACAGTAGTTTCAAATAAACTTAAAATTCAACTGATCATCCAAAATTTTCTCGCAATTCTCTTTTCTTAGTCTAANCTCGCAATTCTCTTCTCTTAGTCTATAGAAAAAGTACTAGTGTCATCAAATAAAAAAGAAGTGCATTTAAAACAAATTATATGTTAGTCACAGACAGTTAAGGATTCTTTTAACAAAATATAGAAAACGAGAATAAACGTAATGTATTATCATTGACGTGGAAATGAATACACGTGTTGATCCACCACCTCGTTAATAATTCATTATTGCCCCTTCCAAACACTACAGTAAAAAACTTGAGTCATCCTTTCGTAATGAAATGTAACATATTAAAAGGGATAATTTTTATAATAATTTTCGGTAAACAACGAAATTCCATTCCTTTTTCTTAGTTCGTACACTTTCAATCATCCGTTTGTACCGTTTCGCTCATACACACCGTCGATCGCTGGTGATGTTGGTTTCCGTGCTGGTGTCATGCACTTGGATCACCGTCTCGGTGACGATGGAGGAGAGAGCACGTGGAGGGAAGGTGACGCGCACTTCACCACGGAAGCCGTAAGCACCACCACTACGAAGACTAGCTCCGTAGTCATCCCAACCATCTACACCAAATGGAGCACCTTGGAAATTTTGGTTCTGTACATCTCTACAATCACTTCTAAAGTTCGTTCTGCTACGAAAGTGCAACATAGAACCAATCATTTGACACAAATGCTACATGACTCGCACAGAAGTCCTCCCAGGGGACTTACATCTAGTAAGTACGTGTTTGGCAAACACGAGGTCCCGAGATGAGTCTGGCATTACTTCCACTTACTTGTGCTAGACTCCTTCCTTTCTCTTTCCTGACCTTCCTTGGTCACCTCTCGTTCTTTTCGATCCCGA
>NNCF01126331.1:23103-60589 GCA_002313205.1 Laupala kohalensis | reverse complement strand
AGATTTACCAACAATTCTCGGAAATGAAACGGTTAATGTTAACAAACTATTGAATTTTATGAGTAGATCGGGGCTCCTCCCACAAGTTCTCGGGAGGGTGTAATAAAAAAAATTTCATTCCCTTTTCATCTTTACTGTCTTTTTGTTTTAATTGTTCGTTTCTGTAATTCGAAAATATAATATTTAAAAATTCTTTTCCTATATTTATATTTTCCTATATAATATATTTTTATTCTGTTTTCTTTTCTTTTCTTTCATCTTTCTATTTAGATATTTGTTGAATTCAGGAGGTGTTTTAGTTGGTATGGTCGAGATATTCGGCGAGTCCCACACACGGGGAAAAGTCACTACGGCTCTTCTCTATGGTGCGAAACTGCATTTTTCCCTTCTTGCATGGGCTCTAATGACCTCGATGTTGACGAGCCCTTAAAGGCTTACAAAAAAAAATTTAAACCTCTTTTTGCATTTATTTTCACCACTTTTCTTTTGCCTTTTTTTATTTTCGCAGTCTTTTAAGTGTAGTCTCTTTATCGGATTTTATATTTGCATGAACCCAGAATGAAATGACATTGAGCGTAATTAAAACGTAAACAAGTTAGGGTCATGCCACGTCAAATCAATCAATTATGATGAACTTGATGCATTAACATTTTTAATTAAGTTTTGTAATTGACTTTTCTACATCTCTCATTTATTCAGAATAAGATAAATTAATACATTTTTTGTCAAAAAAAGCAGTACAAACTGCGTATGACCACGTGGAGGACAATAAACTAATTTACTCTCCGGAAGCAGGCAAGGTACCTTCCCATCAATTACGATCAAGGGCCCTAGGGCAGAGGCGGGTTCAAAAATTTCAGCAAAAATTCCTTGATAACATAAGTTATCTGCGAGTTATAATACTAATACAATGTCAATATGTCTGTAATTTAACACAAAAACTTTATTTTACATATACAAAATATAATTGAACTATTGATTATTCTGAGTTTAATGTTTAAAAATCATAAGAATTGAAATGACACTAAATTCACTATTTATTTTACGATAAACACTCCTAGACAAAGCCTAGAGAATCTATATAAATGTGCCTCTACCCGAAGGAAAACCGGAGCAAAACCCAGGCTAAGATGGGGTTACAGAATTAATGTACACAACCGTGCCAAAGTTGAGTACACATAAAACTAAATTAATATGAGCCATAAGACAACACAATCATGCAAGAAAATAGTTTTTAAAAAAGTTATTTTAAAAGTAGTACAGCAATGGCGTAATAAAGTACAAGAAAGATTTAATTTTATTAAAATCAATAAATTCTTTTACATTGTAGAAGGACAGGTGCAGGAGGTAGTTTTTAACCGCGTATTTGAAGAGATTCAATTTCATAATATTTTTTATATTCTTGGGAAGGGAATTTTAGAGAACGATTTCCGAATGATTAGACCCTTTTTGGCAATGCGCGGTTGACACTCTCATATGATGAATATTATTCCTATTGCGAGTATTGTGTTTGTGAACGAGACTTTTGTATGAAACAGAGGTGATGCTTCGGTAATTCGGTCTTAACAAAAACGACCGTTTCATAAATATAAATACAGGGATGTTAGGGTATTTAATTCCTTGAATAAAGGTTTACAAGAGTTTCGGGGGTGAGATTCACAAATTATCCAAACTATCCTCTTTTGAATTCTGAAAGTTTGAATACTCTGACCGGAAATGCTCCAGAAGGTAATGCCGTAACGTAAATGGGAGAAAACGATTGCAAAATATGACATGGACACTGTTTTGTCAGTGTTCACAATAAGACGATTTGCATGGAACCAAGTCGAATGGTTAGAGAATTTCGTGATCGATGACATCGAATTCTTTGGATAAGTCTAGAAAGAATTCCCTGAGGATTTTCTCCACTGTCTAGAGATGTGGTAACATCGTTTAAGAAGGAAAATATGGCGCTTGTAGTGGAAAAGTATTTCCTAAAACCGTGTTGATCGTCAGAGAGAATGTTATGTTTTGATAAAAAATCTAGAAGACGCTTATAGAACAAGTTTTCTAGATTTTTGAGAAAGTGGGTAGTAGAGATATTGGTCGGTAATTTCCAATATTAAGTTTGTTTCCTTTCTTGTATAATGGTTTCACTTTCGCCCTCTTAAATATGTTAGGAAACACCCTTTCGATAAAGAACTGTTAAAATTATTTATGAGTGGATTTAATATAGCGTGGGACGAAAATTTAACAATAAACTCGGGTATATCATCTACGCCTGTTGAAAATTTGTTTTTTAATGAGCTAATGATTCTCATGACTTGACTGGCGTTAGTTTCGGAAGTGAACATATAATTGGGTACGTGGGCGGATATATTTGGAGGACATTGATTTGGATATATTAAGTTCATTATTTTACCTACTTCTGAGAAATAAGAATTAAACAAATTTGCGAAGTCCCGAGGATTTGATACGATTTGGCCATCTTTTAGTAGAGAAATATTTTCTTCGCGATTTTCGGAAGTTGACGTGTAATTGTTAACAATATTCCACATGGCTTTCGTCCGGTTTTTCGATTTCAGTACCTGCCTGTCGTTTTTGATAACTTTAGCTGCGTAGACTACTTTTCGAAGAATAGTCTTGTATTTTCGAAAATAATCATGGAATTCGGGAAGTTGGTTATAGAGTTTTTAAATGCAATATAAACGGCGTTTGTTTTTTTGAAGAAATTCTTATCCCTTGGGTGATCCATCTATTGTATTTCTTTGTGTTAATTACTTTGCGTTTTATGGGAAAGCTAGAGTTGTAATGTTTTAGTAATATTGAGATAAATACATTGAATTTGTTGTCGGTGTTTTGGCAATTGTAAACATCTTTCCATGTTTCTTCACGCAAATAATTTATAAATATGGCTTGATTTATGTCATTTAACTTTCTTGAAAACTTGTGAATGATTTTAAGTGGTTTTAGGTAATTATTAATGGTCCATTATAGAGCAAGGTGATCGCTGTATCCGGCGATAAACACTTCAGAGAGATACGAGATTCCATTGTTGATTATAATTTGATCTAGCAATGTTTGAGATGAACCGGAGAGGCGAGTGGAGTCGTTTATCGTAGTAATAAGGTCGAAGGAGTCGATAAGATTCTTGAATCGATTAACTGGTGAATGTGCAGAGTCGGATGTACTCAGGAAATCGAAGTTGAAATCGCCACATATAACGATAGATTTAGTAGATTTATGTGTGATTTGCTTTAAAACAATTTCGAAGTTGCGAAAAAATATGTCTAGCTCTGATTGAGGAGGTCTATAAATACTCAAAACACAATACCGGTGTCGGTCAGATTAACTTCAGAAAATTCGAGCAAACTATCCACGCAAAAGTTTTCGTAACGTGGCAGTGGAGAAGATAAAATATCATTACGAACGTAGATACACGAACCTCCGTGGGGATTTTTTCCTTTAAAATTTTGCCGACAGTAAGAACTTTCTAAATAATAATCAGAAATAGCAGTATCGTTGATGTTTTTAGTTGAAAGCCAATGTTCTGTGAGGCATAGCTGAATGGATGTTCGTGTACCAGAATTTGTACTGAATGAAGGATATTTGTACAATAATATATTTATTACTACGGAAGTTACAAATGAGATAATAAATAAATTAAATATACAAACAAACTGACGGCAAAAAGGATTGAAATAATTATTACCGAGGGCGACCACTGGAGGTTATTTAATCCAACAATAACTACTCTATATTATGTTAAAATGTAAATAAATACGAAAGAATCAAGAAAAACGAATTGTAAAATGATGTAATAATTCTATGAAATTATGACGACGAAAACTTGTGTGCAACAATAGATCAGTTTAATTATTATGTGATAAAATGTGTACGAGAAATTCTAAATGCACCCTAATTTTTACTCCTGATGCACCAAGAAACTAAATTAATGATTCCATTTGTACTTACGTAAACTTTATCACACATTTGAGAAGCACTTGACTGAAAACAATACGATGTATGTTAGGTCCGTTAGGCTTGATTAACCTTAGGAAAAGTTTTTGATTTTTTTTCCACTTAACACACACAAAACAAACAAATTTTACACTACAACTACTAAGATGTTTTTTTTGTACAATTATAATTCTTTGGTAAGGCAGCGCAGTATTTTTGTCTTATACAGACATTTTGACCAGCTTGTCTAGTTCCTGTCAATATGTCGAATTATTATAGACGATATGGAAATCATCAAAGTTGGGAGAAAATGAGCTGAATTTTCAGAAATTTCAATTTTTAGAATTTTTTTAAATGAAAGAATTAATAGCAGGGTAATTTTTTCTTAATGAAATCCGTGAAGAAAGATTATTTGCATAATTTGAAGTTTTATTACAATATTTAAAATTTACCAAGTTTCAAAAATGTTTCTTTAATATATTGTTAGTGGTTAGGTTCTAAAAATTACACAATGGATTAGGTTCTTAAATCTAAAACTTGGAGAATTTCAAATCCATTAAATACAACCAGAAAAAAATTAAGGACTGATGCATTACTTTATTAATGTTTTACAAAAATTACCGAAAATCGTTTGAAAGTTTATAATAAACTGTTGCCATCTTGAAAAAGAATAACTAAACAATACGTAAAATAATTGTGTATAAAAATATGTTTAGAAGAGACTGCAAATACTAGAAAGCGTTGGTTCTCATAACATCTTCGTCACACTTCCCAGAAAGAATCAACAGTTTTCGGCCATTCTCAAACAACTGTCAATTATTAGCAATGTCAGCCAGCCGTGATAACTTACTTTAGTGAGCCTTTACAATATTAAATAAACTATAAATTACCCTGCTATTAAGTCTGTGTCATTCAGGGTTGCTCCGTCGGAAATTAATAAAGTAAATTTCATAACAAAAATTTGTTTTTTTTTGGGGGGGGGAAAGTAAAGTTAACATGTTTGTGTAGTGTGCAAGAGTAAGTTAGGTTCGTTCGACTCGGATACTGCCCTGAAGAAGGCCACTGCAAGATTACGAAAACTTTTTTAAAAAATTTCCCGCTACTGGGTAGCGGTTTGTCCCGGACAACCAAATATACAAAACGTACGTCTGTTCACCACGTACGTTTAAACTTGTTTCCTCAAGATACCAAATACCTTTATGCCTTTTTCATTATTATTAATATCAGAAGAGACAATTTCGTTACTTCTACTGCCCGAAACGTTGTTCTTCAAGTAACAATTTCGGTTTCAACGTTAAGGAATGAATGATTCTTAAAAATATTTGACATAGATAACGAGTTGAGTATATGGACAGAACTGGAGTTGAGACTTACGCTTTCAAGGCAGAAGGAGAAATTGTACTATTAGCGCTCATTACGTTATCAAGATAAATAATTTAAAACTTACGACCTTTAGATATTGGTAAATAAATACTTTTTAAGTAAATGGTATTCGTCCCTAAAAAGGTCGTCAGTCTAAATTTATTTACAGAGAGAGAAAGTTCTTGGGGCGTCTATCTCTCGCCCGAACTCTACACTTAACGCCACCAAGTTCAGGATCGTCTCATTCGTGTCACATTCCGTATCTCCTGCGATATCTATGTCGCTACAGATTCTCTCGACTACAAATTTTCGGTAATGTTTCTTCGTTAATTATGATTTCGATAATTTTTAATGCCAGTGCAGCCGACGCGGTGGACCTCGTGGTCAATTCACTGTGTTTTGCTTTTCAGCGGATGAATCCACCAAGCTTATATTATTGTCAGTTAAGTGTCGATAAATTATTGCAGTTGGTAGTTAAATGACCGGCACAAACGAAGTTTAAATGTATTTATGAAACTACAATTGTAGAAAATTGTCTTATTTATCTATTCATTAAGTATTTTTTATTTTATATTTTAGGAGCTTCTGCACTACTGTTTAAAAAATGATAGGCCTACAAAATGTGTAGAATCTATAACGCATTGAAATATCTTCGTTCGCCCATTTTTTAAAATCAGTCCATTGACAGGGAAAGGTGACAGTACTCGAAGAGGGGAGGGGACTCGAATCCAAAATCTGTCCCAGGTTCCCAAATACTCGCGGTAGTCGTGTTGGCACGTAATAAATTATCGAATAGAAATAAAAAAACGTGTTTTAGGCATAAAAAAGGCAGATAAGGTTGTTCTGTTGAAATGGGTGCTATTAAGGACAATGAGCTTTGTCCTCACCTGTCTAGGTTGGTGATACCCATATTGGATGGCGTTATGCTACACGGGAATTAAAGGAGAGAAAAAAGTAAAAACCTTCCGAATCTATGCAAAAGTGTTAATTCCAAAAATAAAGGAAACCTAATTACATCATTTTTTTCTTAGACGCCATTATATGCGTGCAAATACTTATTGCGTCTATAAAGCATCATAGGTCAACAAACAAATTGTGCATAACTGAGCAGCAAATTTTGCTCATTTTGAGTCGTTACATAGTGGTCGTTTTTTTCGACAAAATTTGAGGGCATTTACTGGGAGCCCAAAAAAATAACAAAATAGCAATCTACTAACATTTGAGGTCATTTTGGGATGGTTGAATACTTTTAATTGTACTAATTTTCCTTGTTTCATGAACATATAAAATTTTAAACCCTGATTTAAGTCAGTTAATAGTTATACGCGTGAATAACCGGGGTCGATGTATTACAATTCCCTTGTATTAATTAAGTAAACAATTGATTCGATATAGAGATAGTATCAGCGCATATCTTAATAATATATGTCTATGCACACAGATGGACAGGCCTACAAATGCGATGAATGTGGGAGACTGTGTAGTCGATTGGATCATCTTGAGGTTCATCAACGAATTCATTCAGGTAACTCTTTCTATACAAGACCATCAGCTTTCAGTTGCTGAAAACTATATTTCCCCGTACTTACACATAAGATGTCGTGAGGTATTATGACCCGATTATTATAGTCTGTATTTGCATCTACTGGTTAATATACGCGGAAACCGACTGGTATCAATCACATTCATTTCAGCAAGGGCACGTGACGGATAACGTGGGAAACCCCCAAATCGGAGCGCTCCCATGGACATGACCATGGACATATAGAGATAACAAGGCGAGTCTGAATTCTTCTATCAAGTAAATTAAATTTATTTCTCATTGGCCGAACCGTTTCCTACTCAGTTTATATCAAGGAATCGACTAATGTTGGTTTCGGCCTATAGTTGTCCAGAAGCTTTTTAAAAAGTTTGTGTCAAAATATTTGCAAATAGTTTCTACTGCACATATGAGCAATATTAAAATATAGAAACATTACTTTCTCATCTAGATAATATTACAGAACATTTTTTGAAGCTGATAACATCCACACTAGCAATTTACGTTATTTTTTTAATTAGTCACACCAATTTTCAATAGAAAGTCATCAATTATTTACAACCGTTAATTCATTTATAAAACATTAAATCTTAAAACAAAGCGCACTTTTGTATAATTCTCCAAATAGTTCGATAAAATAACACTTTTGTCGCGAATCAAAATTAGTTTATTAAATCATTAATCTCGCGCAGAAAAATTATTGGAAAATGAATGGAAAATTTTTTTTTCTTCTTCTTGGAAAGGTACTCTAGCACGTTCAGTAATTTTATACCCAAAAGTTTCAAAATGGAGGCAGGAAAAATTCTCAACTCTTAGGTAGGCCATAATACCCTTCGCCATCTTACATTTACTTTTAGATGTATAAATTATGTAAACCTAATGTTTACAAATAATTGTTTACTATTTTACTAAGAGAATTCATTCATTTCTATTCCTTTCTTTATTCATTAATTTCCTGCTCTTTTCGTAGAACCACTTAAATTCTGATGACTTTAAACATGTATTTTTTGAGTGTCACACCAGAACTAAGCAAAACCTTTGATTCACAGGAGGTGCTTGGGAAAAATTAAAGAAGTTAATCAAAAACTTAAAAATCAATGTAGATAGTGCAAGGTAATATTTAATGATCAGAAAATATTGTTTTATCAAGTATTGTTTTCTTAAAGTTTTAAAAATATCATTGACGAAATAGCATAGAGAGACTACACTCCTGGGAAAAAATCACTCTCATATGTTATCAAGTTCTTATCCATGTCATAAAACAAATCTACATTCTATTTTTTTATATTGAGGCTTCTAGGTCATTAGAGCCCTTGTACATATTCCTACATTAGGGCACAATAATCGTAACCTTCTGTACATCCTGCAATAGCCGGTCCACGTCCTGACGGTGGGACACAGAGAAGGCTCTCAAGTATTTCTCTTCTTTTACTTTCCTTTGTCCTATATTTCTAGTTTTTCACTTATATCGCATTTATCTTCTTTAGTGGCCTTCTCTGTATGCTGAACGCTCACCCATGTGTTTGCCGTGCATGGCCACCCGTGTCGGAGGAAATGGCAATCCTGGTGAGTTGAGGAACTTCTGCGTGCACTCTAGATGCGCCCCAATACGGGCCTCTTCTAGACGGGCAATCAGGAGTTAACTCGGCCCCGAACAATCGGCACGGACTAGGTCTTCGACTGAACTGCAGGTTGAGAGGGTCTCCTTCCCGCTGGTCGGTGGTGTTTGAGCTGCCCTGCTTAAAGAACCCTGCATGTCCTCGCTATATCCCCGTGTCAACCCTGGCACCCCAGTGGGGTGTCCCCTTGTTGGACTCCATGGTGGGTGGGGAACGAGGGAATTACATTAAAAAACCATTCACATGGAAACTAATGCCCCCATCTTATCGCTCCCCCTCCTTTTTCCCTCTTCCTCTAGAAAGAGGCGATCGATCGGAAACGAGTTTCATTTACACAGTTTCTTTTGTAAGGGTTGCGACAGTCTGACAAAGTCTCGCTTACTATTAATGACGTGTATTGAAGAAGAAAAGATTTTAAGTCAATTAGTTCAGTCCGTCTTGCGAAAGTAGTTGCCGATAATATCGAAAAACTTCAATCACCCCACTCGGCAACACCTACATTCTCCAAAATTTATCTCATCACACGCTGCAAGACCTTCGTTATACCCGCCCTGCAATTGTCCGTTTTAAACAACTACTAGAGGAAAACGTCATCACACTACCTCCTCCAGTGGCACCCACCTTTCTCCACTCACACTCCCTCACACCACCTTGGTCCATCCTGGAATTAACCATTGACTTTCGACTGTATAAACTTTCAAAGCAAGACACTCCTGCTGATGTGTACCAACATCACTTCTGAGAACTAAAAAACCTCTATTTGAATTATACGTTTATATACACTGATGGCTCAGTAATGAATAATTCCGTTGGTGCTGCTTTCCACTGCCATAGTGCTACCCGTCCTTTTCGCCTCCATTGCTTTTAAAGCGTGTACACTGCTGAAAAACTTGCAATTCTTGAGGCGCTAAAGTTCTTTTGCCTGTTTTCAATAGGGCGTATGGTTCTCTGAAGTGACTGTATTAGTGCTCTGTGGTCAGTGTCTTCACTGTACACTTCTGACACTTTTACGCCGACAATTCAGAATCTAATAAGCTACCTAGTATTTCAAAATTTTGAAATACTTCTCTGGTGGGTTCCTGGGAACGTGGTTATTATGAGTAATGAAGTATCTGATGAGGCAGCTAAGTAACGCAGAGGGCAATCCTCGATCTTTCATCTTTTCCTACGTCAGATCAATGGTTGCCATAATATCATCTCTTCTAGGAACAACCCCCCAGGGGACTTGCATCTAGTAAGTACGTGTTTGGCGAACACGGGGCCCCGAGCTGAGTCTGGCATTACTTCCACTTACTTGTGCAAGGCTCCTTCCTTTCTCTTTCCTGACCTACCTAGGTCACCTCTTGTTCTTTTCGATCCCGACGCTATTAAGGCTAGGGTATTTTTCATTTTCCTCATTCCTCTCATTTCTTGTCCTACCCCTCATTTTTTGTCCCCCCTTATTCTTTGTCCTCCCCTCATGTTATGTACCCCCTTCATTTTAGGCCCCCCCTCCATTGATGTATTTTGTGAGATATGTTTTAGTGTATTGTAGATCAGGAGGATTTTTAGTGGGTAGGGTTGAATCATTCGACGAGTCCCACACGCGGGGAGAGTCATATTGGCTCTCCCTAGTGTGTCACTGCATTTTCCCTACCTGTATAAGTTTTTCGGGCTCCAATGACCTTTGATGTCGACATGAGCCGTAAAGCCCCACACAAAAAAAAATATGACAAGGCAAGCCGAATGGCAAACTTGAGCCTTCAGGCTGAGAAAAGTAAAAGACTCCATTATGACTTGGGTGTCACCATCGCGTGCGAACAGACGTGAAGAAGTAATTCTTCCGCATCTCCAAATTGGGCACTGCTTTTATGCGGTGAAGCTCCCCCATCTGTAAAACTTGCAACTCAACACTTACCGTGAAATACTTTCTTCTAGAGTGTTTAAAATATAGTACTAGTTTACGGCGATACAATCTACTGAACAGGTTAGAAGTAATGCTTGGGCAAAATGACCCGATTTTCATACGTCTTTTTAGTTTTCTTCAGGAATGTGGCCTCTGGAACAGTATCTGATCTTTCTTAGTATGTCATTACTTAAATCCATATACGAAACGGGGCTCGTCCCACAAGTTTTTGGGGAGGGTTTGGATTTAAATCTCTTTTTCTGTTTATTAAAAATTTTCCTTTTCCTTTCCTTCTCTTTAAATTTTCTTTTTTCTTTGTTTCCGGTTTGTATAATGTTTTCTGGATCTTTGGGTATATTGTAATTCTGGAGGGTTTTCGGTGGGTGTGGTCGAGCCAGGAAAGACATGTTGGCTCTTGTGAGTGCGTAAAATATTATATTTCATTGAAAGTATTTCGTGTGTCGAGTGTGTTTTTAGCAGTTCTATTTCATTTTTACATAGTTTAAGTTTGCCATAAATGTATTCTCTCTCGTCGCGGTACGTCTACACAGTGAAATGGTTCTCAATATAGAATTTGTTTGTGCAGCAGAGATAACTTATTTACTTTTTCTACCGATCTTTCAAACAAAATTTTACTTCTGCGGGTGAGATACGTCTAGACTACACTTTTTACAGAAAATTTAAAATTAGTCAAATTCCATGACGTTCGGTTCAGTGGTTTAATCTTGATCAGGGAGTAAACAGACACACTTTCGTATTTCGCATCTATGTATTAGTAAGGATTACTGTTATGTGCCGAATGTTTTTAAATTTATTTAAATTTTTAGATGTATTTATGACTTGAAATATCTTCGTAGGTGAAAAACCATTTGAATGTGGCGAATGTGGAAAAACCTTTAACCTTCGACATAATCTTCAAGTTCATTCAAGACTGCACACAGGTAATCATCATTTGACTCCACTTTTGAAACACCTTGTGCAAAATATTTAAATTAGATATTTACAATCGCTCCAATGAAGAGGAGAAGCTCGGCGAAGAAGTGTGTGTATTTTTGATTTACTTAAAAAATATCTTCGTAGGTGAAAAACCATTTCAATGTGGCGAATGTGGAAAAGCCTTTTCCCGTCGAAATACTCTTCAAAATCATGCAAGACTGCACACAGGTAATCATTATTTTTGCAACATGAATGGAATATTTAAGTTGGACATTAACGATCACTCTATCTGGAGCGGAGCGGATCACTGGCGGGTAAGATATCCATATCCACTGAAATCCAGCACCGCCGCTCGTTCCGTTATCGCAACGACTTTAAGGGATCTGACCTAGCGTGGCGCGATGGACCGTTCGTGAACGTCGTTACCCGGGCGCTCCAAATGGTCTATTCAGTCTTCAGGAGTGGTGCTATTGCAAATTTAGAAGAATAGGAACGCAAAATATTCCATACCCCCCATCAAAAGGGGTATTGCGCCGTATCTCCACCAAGCCCCGAAACGTTGTAAAATTTGATATGCTATTATGTATATTTAAATTTTTTTTCTGCATTAGAAGTTCATTCAAATACTAATAACGTTTATTGTGTTATCAGGTGACGACGTAAATCCACGTCGAAAAGTTGTGAATTATTAACAAATAATAAAAATATTATTCGTCCAAATAAGGTCGTAAATTTTTAACTATTTAAAAGGTCGTAAGTTTTTAACTATTTATTTAGTTAGAAGTTCATTTCTGTAACAAAACGGGCAAATTTATATTAAGACCGGCTTAATCACCTTTGTGTGCTGTAGGTTCGAATATGAATTTTCGGATTCATAACAAAAATATATCGTAGATGATTCGCTCCATGATGCAGTGTGTGGTTAGTTAAGCAACAAACGTATCAGATTCATTGGGATTTCAGTTATACAGCAGCTATTTATTATTAGGAAGAATGTTAGAAAGAGGAATTTGTAAACAGACGGATCATATCGACAAAAATTTAAAAAAAATGAATTCCGGATGTTAAGCGTATACGTTACCTCTAAATCACAAAACGTTCTTATTTCACCTCAAATTTATCATTATATACCATTAGGTACGATAAGTAACATAAATTAAACAGCTAGTTTATAAGTAGCAAATAAGACTCTCACGTTTTGCATAACGACTCCTCCATACTTTTAAGTGTTGATTTCGTTCATCAATTTCGTTGCCTCGTGTTTCGATTGCAAGAAAACGTAAATTTTCCAAACGTTGACTTCACTGTTGTGGATTTACTTCAGCTGTTTGCTGACTTGCTATTCGTTTATAATTTGCCGACAAATTCAAATACGCCAAGATTAGTAATGCATGGAGTACGAGAATGTAAAGATCTCAAATGCGAACGCTTCCGGTTGATTGTTCGTCGAACATTGCAGTGCTGCCGCCGGTTGCCCCCACATATACTTTACATACATACTTTTGGTATGCGAATTTCCGGAAAATGCGTATTTTCACGAAATCGGTTCCTGGCCGATAAGACTATTGGGGTAACAATTCCCCTCAAGGGACTTACATCTAGTAAGTACGTGTTTGGCAAACACGGGGTCCCGAGCTGAGTCTAGCGTTATTTCCACTTCCTTTCTCTTTCCTGACCTTCCTTAGTCTCTTCTTGTTCTTTTCGATCCCGACGCTATTAAGGCTAGGGTATCTTTCATTTTCCTCACCCCTTACATTTTTTGTTATACCCTTCATTTAATGTCCCCCCTTATTCTTTGTCCCCCTCAATTTTGCCCCCCCATTTGATGAATGTTGTGAGATGTTTTGGTGTGATGTAAATCAGGACGGTTTTTAGTGGGTAGGGTTGAATTATTCGGCGAGTCCCACACGCGGGGAGATTCATGTTGGCTCTCCCTAGTGCGTAACTGCATTTTCCCTACCTGTACAAGTTTTTCGGGCACCAATGACCTTTGATGTTGAGCTGAGCCATAAGCCACTCCCACCAAAAAGGAAGGGTATTTCTATTAAAATCTATCATATGTTTTTTGTTGACTTACCCATTGCATTTCTATAGTTTGACAAGAAAAAACTCCACCAAGGGGGCTTACATCTAATAAGGACGTGTTTGGCGAACACGGGGCCCCGAGCTGAGTCAGGCATTACTTTCACTTACTTGTGCAAGGCTCCTTCCTTCCTCTTTCCTGACCTCCCTTGGTCACCTCTTGTTCTTTTCGATCCCGACGCTATTAGAGCTAGGATATCTTTCATTTTCCTCTTTCTTCTTTTTCTTCATTTTATCTTGCTCCCGCAGGGGGCTCTGTTTTGACTGAGTATGGGCTTGGCGAACCCACGGCCCCAAGCTGGGGACTTGTACTGCGCCACCAGTCGTCGGGCACCGTAAGATTTGGACATGCTTCAGCGACCACCATTGGCACGATGGTGGAAAGTTGCGTGCTTTAAAGGACGGAGATCTTGCCTTCATTACCCGGGTCGCGAGGAAGGATTAAACCTCTATTAAAAAAAACCCTCAACCTCAAGGTGTGTTACGCGCCGATGAGGTGAATGGGTGTTGAGGATAAACACTCGTTAGTGGACAACCTCTGGGGCAACTGCCGCACCTCAGTTGAGCAAGGCTTAGTGGCGTGATGCGGGGGCTCCACGTCACCCGACATTTATTTCCTCCTTCCTCGTGGGACACAATCACTGATTCCTCTTCCTCCCTGCCTTGCGGTGTGGGTGTACCGCAAGGTAAGTAATCCACCCAATCGTCTTCGAAGCGACCGAGGGTTCACAGCCCTCCCACTTCAGAAATCTCTAAGGAAACGTTACAGAGCATTCCTTATGAGAATATTTTTCTAATTATGTCACGAATCAACGAAAAATTCGAAAATATATCACTTTTTATATATTTAAAGGCCTAGAATGTCTCGCTACTATGTTAAAAAGTATTAAAAGTTTAAGAAACGGAACGATGCTGCTTGAGACAAAAAGAAGCAAGCAAGCGTTGAAACTACTTGACTGTAGTATGCTTGGCTAGTTCCCTGTAAAGTGCGAACTCCATGCTGCACTTAATCGCGGCAAGGGGGTCGCAAGTTGCACAGACATAATGGAAATGGCAACTGACTAACTTGTTGCAGAATAGGAGGCTAAGCATGTAGTTGAGGTCAGCCAAATCATGAGGAAGGTAAATGGTGTTCCGGAGAAGACCAGTTCCATCATCGTGACATTTGACTACTAAGCTACCGAAAGATCTGAAGACTGGATGGCTGAACCTGCCGTTCCGTCCCTTTATTCCGAATAATCTGCGCTGTTTCAAGTGTCAGAGGTTTGGACACACGACAACATCGTGTAAGGGACGTGATACTTGTGAAAAGTGTGGAAAGGAGACACACGAACCCGGCGTCTCATGCCCAGGGCCTGCAAAGTGCATTAATTGCACAGGCAGTCACCCGGTATAGAGCAGGGAGTATGTCGTCTTCCTCGTAGAAAAGGAATTACAGAAAATAAGGACTACGGAGAAGATCCCGTACGATGAGTCACGTAAGAAATACAGGGCTTTACACCCTGTATTTTCTAATAGTTACTCCACCGCACTCAAGACTCCTGTCGTAAATAAGAGCATGTCAGTCCAGCCCGATTTCACTGACGTGTCTACGACAACGTCGTGCACATGTCAGTGCAAATGCGGAAAGAAAGATACTTCAGTCGTTCCTGATAAGTCAAAACCAGCACCAATACAAAAAATCCTTCTCTACAAACAGTCCATCTAATACAAAAAAAACCCATCAAGTAGTACTAAACTTACCACCGTAACCGCAAAGTTACAAAGATAAAACGTGGATCTACGGCTAAATCCGTGAACCTCGTTGAATTTTTAAAAACATCAAAAATAACACCTTCCAAAAATTCGCAAAGACGTAATAACGTCTCTGTACTTTCTTCCTCTGCGTCAGAATGTGTATGTTCCGACGGTGACGTGGAAATACATATTCACGAACCTGACCCCAGAGGTTCCAAACAGTAATGGTTTCCATACTTCAGTGGAACCTCAATGGCTATAGAACTCAACGTGAAGAGTTACAACTCTGAGCGTGTCGTAATCCGATCTGTATTTGCCTGCAAGAGACACACCTTTCACCAGAACACTCACCCTCTCTGTGAGGAGAGAGCAGTTTCAGATATGACGACACCACGGGATCGAGTAAGAGGTGGAGTTGCCGTGTTTGTTAGAAACACTATCTTCTGCTTACCTGTTCTCCTACAAACCCACATCCAGGCTATAGCAGTCAAAATTCACAGAGTACCATCTGTGACCGTGTGTTCTATATATCTTCCTTCGACACGAGATTTTTCGGAGACCTCCCACAGATTAAATTTATCAGCTCCCTCGAACAATCCTCCTCCTTGGAGATTTCAACGCCCACAGTGTACTGTGGGGCCCGTCGAGCGATTGCCCCAGGGGCCGACTGCTGAATTGTCTCTTTGAGCGGGAAGATTTATGTCTACTGAAAACCGGAGAGATGACCCACTTCGCAATTGCCACGAAGTCATCGACTGCTATAGACTTATTAATTTGCTCTCCTGAAGTTGCTGATATCCTCCAATGGAGGGTAGAAGACGATGTGCGTGGTAGCGACCATCACCTTATCTGGTTGTCCTTGCAGGAACGTGCAACTATTCCCGAAAGGAAGCCACAGAAATAGATTCTCAGTAAAACTAATTAGACACAGTACAGTTCCCTGTCTGTCTTCAGAGAAACGGCTAATGTCCAACAGAGAGTCGACCTTCTGACCCAGGTGATTCATCACGCCGCTGAAGGATCCATTACGAAAACATGTTACCGTAAAAACCTCATGTCCCCTGGTGGAACGACGCTTGTTGGACCGCCATTGGGGCAGGGCAAAGAGCATTGCGGAGATTTAAGGCTAGTCCACCTCCGGAAAACCTCGCCGCATCTCGGATTGCTAGAGAAAAGCGCGTAACTATCAAATAATCCAGGTCCACTTTCTGGAAAGAGTTTCTAAGCACCATTAAGACAAAAACATCGTCCACTAAAGTATGGGAGTATATCCGAAAGATATCTGGAAGGTATTGTCGAGTCCCAATATCTGGACTCAATTATCAGGGTCGGGATCTCACCAACAACAGAGAAATGGCAACAGCAATGGCTGAATATTTTCCTTAACCAAACATCTACAGCAAACTGCGATCCTGATTTCAAGAGAAAAAGGGAAACAGCAAAGAGCACATTTTTTGACTTTCGTTCCACCAACTGAGAACCCTTCAACTCTCTTTTTCTCTATGTGGGAACTTGAGTCAGCTCTAGCGACAGCCCACAACACTTCTCCTGGCCCTGATTCAATTCATTATGAAATGCTGAGACAACTCAGTCTCGAGTCGAAAGAATACCTTCTGGATATCTTTAATCTTTCATGGTCCGAGGGAGTATTCCCTAATTCGTTGAAGGAAGCAACGCTTATCCCTTTATTAAAATCAGTAAGGACAAAACGAACATTAGTAGTTATCGAAGCATTGCCTTGACAAGTTGTGTTGGTAAAACTCTGGAGAGAATTATCAACCGACGTCTCGTCTGGTATTTTGAACGGCATGACTTGCTGAGTCGATCTCAGTGGTGTTTCAGGAAGTTCCATTCCACCCTGGACAACTTACTTCTCCTGGAATCAGCAATTCAAGATGCTTTCGTCCGAAGACATCTCATCGGAATATTCTTTGACATCGAGAAGGCTTACGATACTACCTGGCGTCATGGCGTTTTACAACAACTCTATGCTTCGTTACCTTGCCCAGCGGGTGTTCGGTTTAAAAAACTGCTAGATGAAAATTTTATCACACTACCTCCCCCAGTGAAATACCCACACTTTCTCACACCACCTTGGTCCCTCATGCAACCAACCATTGACTTTCGGCTATCTCACCTTTCAAAGCAAGACACTCCAGCTGTTGTGTTTCAACAGCACTTTGGAGAACTAAGAAACCTCTATTTGGATCACATGTTCATATACACTGATGGCTCAGCAATGAATAATTCTGTTGGTGCTGCTTTCCACTGCGATAGGGCCACACGTTCTTTTCGCCTCCATTCCTTTTGCAGCGTGTACACTGCTGAGAAATTTGCAATCCTTGAGGCGCTGAAGTTCATTCAGCTATCTTCAATACGGCGTGTGGTTCTCTGCAGTGATTCTATTAGTGCTCTGTGGTCAGTGTCTTCACTGTACACTTCTGACACCCTTACGCTGACAATTCAGAATCTAATAAGCCATCTAGTGTCTAGAAATTTTGAAATAGTTCTTTGTTGGGTTCCTGGGCACGTGGGTATTATGGGTAACGAAGAAGCTGATGAGGCAGCGAAGTGGGGAACCCAGAGGACAGTCCTTGACCTCTTATCTGTTCCTACGTCAGATTCAAAGGTTGCAATAAGATCGTCTCTTCTTGGGACATGGGAAGCCGAATGGGAAACTCGCGCCTTCAAGCTGAGAAAGGTAAAAGACTCCATTAAGACCTGGGTGTCATCATCCCGTGCGAACAGACGTGAAGAAGTAATCCTTACACGCCTTCGTATTGGCCACTGCTATCTTACCCATGGTCATCTCTTACGCGGTGAACCTCCCCCCGTCTGTGAAACTTGTAACAAGATTCTTACCGTGGAACACTTTCTTCTGGAGTGTCCCAAATTTAGTACCAGCCGACAGCGACACAATCTACCGAACAGTTTGAACATTATGTTGGGACAAAATGAACTGATTTTAATGCGCGTTTTTAGATTCCTTCAAGAAATCGGCCTCTGGAACAGTATCTGATCTATCTTCGTATGTATTTACTCAAATCTATCAACGAAACGGGGCTCCTCCCACAATTTCTCGGGAGGGTTAGGATTTAAATTTGTTTAATTTTAATTTCGTTTATTTTTTCTCGAAATTTATTCTTTTCTTTATTTTCGATTTTTAGAATGCTTTCATACAATTCTTTTTTCTTATATTTTGATTTATCTTTGGATCTATTGTAAATCAGGAGGGTTTTTAGTGGGTAGGGTTGAATCATTCGACGAGTCCCACACACGGGGGGAGTCATGTTGGCTCTCCTTAGTGCGTAACTGCATTTTCCCTACCTCTACAAGTTTTTCGGGCTCCAATGACCTTTGATGTCGACATGAGCCGTAAAGCCCCACATAAAAAAAAAAAAATCTATGCCTAGGGATTTAGAGGACGTCTTCCTGTGATGCTCATGTTTTTTTGGGATCAACGTTTTTTCCGCTGTAGAATTGGAAGAGACACCTCGGATCTCCTTCTCCAAGAGAACGGTGTTCCTCAGGGATGAGTCTGGAGTGTGACCTTATTTGCAGTGGCCATAAACAGCATAACGTCTGCTGTAAAGAATCCTGTTTTACACTCACTTTTTATCGATGACTTTGCTATCTTTTGTTCATCACAGAGTGTCACAGGCGCGGTGCGACAAATCCAACTCGTCTTTAATGTCTTACATCAAGGTTTTAGTGCGTCTTCCCTTTTGCCTTTGCACAAGCCGAAGATTATTTTCGATCTTCTGCATCATGACAAAAAGAACACTCCAACGCCGATGTTGACGGTATAATTTCAGCTAGTCCGTATCTCTGTGTTTACCGACGGGTCGAAGCAGGCTTATGGTGTCGGCTGCTCCGTGGTATTTACCCCATGAGACCAGTGGCTTCCGTCTAGGCGACTTGTGCAGTGTTTACACCGCTGAGTGCAACGCCATATTGGGAGCATTGCGAACTACAAAGTGCTCCGGCGGATCACATTTCCTGATTTGTTCTGATTTGCTGAGTGCCCTCCAAGCAATCCAGAACATGTATCCAGCTGATAAGCTGATCCAGAACATCCAGGATGTACTTTTCGCACTGTAAAGTGATGGAAAGAACATAATGTTTTGCTGGGTTCCCGGACACGTGGGTATCAGAGGAAATGAGGAAGCAGACGATTCCGCAAAGACGGCATTCCTCAGGAATCGCATGGATTTGTCCACGATTTCAAAACTAGATCTCCTAATTTCCGTCAAGATAAGGATTTTGAGTGAATGGAGCAATGAGTGGTTAGCTGTTGAATGGAATAAGCTCCGACTTATCAAATCTTCTGTTAAGTCATGGTGCAGTTCCTGTGGGCCAGCCCGGCGCGAGGAGGTCTTGGTGACCCGCCTTCGCATAGGACATTGTCCTTTCACTCATAGGTATCTCTTACTACTTGATGATGAACCCGTTTGTGAGGAGTGTAGCTGTTCTCTGACAGTGCGTCACCTACTAACTGATTGCAGAAGATACTCAAGTATACGTAGACGAATTGGTCTGGCTGCAGATTCACCGTGTTTGGCGAACACGGGGCCCCGAGCTGCGTCTGGCATTACTTCCACTTACTTGTGCCATGCTCCTTCCTTTCTCTTTCCTGATTTCCCTTGGTCACCTCTTGTTCTCTTCGATCCCGACGCTGTTAGGGTTATGGTATCTTTCATTTTCCTCTTTCCTCTTCTTTTTTTAAAAAATTTTTTTAGTAAAGTCTTGAGATATGTTGGGATTTCAGTTTTGAGTTGTAGTTCAGGAGGGTTTTTAGTGGGTATGGCTGAGTCATACGGCGAGTCCCACACGCGGGGAGAGTCATGTTGGCTCTCCGTAGTGCGTAACTGCATTTTCCCTTCCTCTACAAGTTTTAAGGGCTCTAATGACCTTTGATGTTGACGAGCCCTAAAGCGCCACAAAAAAAATGCAGATTCACCAACAATTCTCGGAAATGAAACGGTTTATGTTAATAAACTATAGAATTTTATGAGTAGATCGGGGCTTCTCCCACAAGTTCTCGGGAGGGTTTAAAATTTGCATTCCTTTTTCATCTTTACTGTCTTCTTTGTTTTCATCGTTCGTTTCTGTAATTCGAAAATGTAATATTTAAAAATTGTTTTCCTTTTTTAGTGAAATAATGTATTGATATTCTGTTTTCTTTTCTTTTCTTTCATCTTTCTATTTAGATATTTGTTGATTTCAGGAGGGTTTTTTAGTGGGTATGGTCGAGATATTCGGCGAGTCCCACTCACAGGGCCGAGTCATTGCGGCTCTTCTCTATGGTGCGAAACTGCATTTTTCCGTACTTGCATGGGCTCTAATGACTTTGATGTTGACGAGCCCTAAAACCCCAACAAAAAAAACATAATACCCTTCGCCATCTTGCATTTACTTTTAGATGTTTAAATTATATAAACCTAATGTTTACAAATAATTGTTTACTATTTTACTAAGAGAGTTCATTCATTTCTATTCCCTTTATTCATTGATTTCCTGCTTTTTTTGTAAAACCACTTAAATTCTGTTGACTTTAAACATGTATTTTTTGAGCGTCACACCAGGACTAAGCCAAACCTTTGATTCATTGGAGGTGCTTGGGAAAAGTTAATGAAGTTAAAAGACTTAAAAATCACTCTAGATAGTGCAAGGTAATATTTAATGATCAGAAAATATTGTTTTACCAAGTATTGTTTTCTTAAATTTTTAATTAATCATTGACGAAATAGCATAGAGAGACTACACTCCTGGAAAAAAATCACTCATATGTTATCAAGTTCTTAACCATGTCATAAAACAAATCTACATTCTAAGTTTTTATATTGAGGTTTCTAGGTCATTAGAGCCCTTGTACGTATTACTACCTGAGAGTATAATAATCCTAATGCACTGTACATCCTGCAGTAGTCGGTTTACGTCTTGACGGTATGACACAGAAAGCTTTCAAGTATTTCTCTTATTTTACTTTGTCCTACATTTCAAGTTTTTCACTTATATCGCAATTATCTTCTTTAGTGGCCTTCTCTGTGTGCTGAACGCTTACCCATGTGTTTGCCATGCTTGGTCACCCGTGTCGGAGTAAAGAGCAATTCATGCTTCTTCCTTTCTTTTTCCTGACCTCCCTTGGTCACTTCTTGTTGAGCTGAGGAAGGTAAAAGACTCCATTATGACTTGGGTGTCACCACCCCGTGCGAACAGACGTGAAGAAGTAATTCTTCCGCATCTCCAAATTGGGCACTGCTTTTATGCGGTGAAGCTCCCCCATCTGTAAAACTTGCAACTCAACACTTACCGTGAAATACTTTCTTCTAGAGTGTTTAAAATATAGTACTAGTTTACGGCGATACAATCTACTGAACAGGTTAAAAGTAATGTTAGGGCAAAATGACCCGATTTTCATACGTCTTTTTAGTTTTCTTCAGGAATGTGGCCTCTGGAACAGTATCTGATCTTTCTTAGTATGTCATTACTTAAATCCATATACGAAACGGGGCTCGTCCCACAAGTTTTTGGGGAGGGTTTGGATTTAAATCTCTTTTTCTGTTTATTAAAAATTTTCTTCCTTTTCCTTTCCTTCTCTTTAAATTTTCTTTTTTCTTTGTTTCCGGTTTGTATAATGTTTTCTGGATCTTTGGGTATATTGTAATTCTGGAGGGTTTTCGGTGGGTGTGGTCGAGCCGGGAAAGACATGTTGGCTCTTGTTAGTGCGTAAAATATTATATTTCATTGAAAGTATTTCGTGTGTCGAGTGTGTTTTAAGCAGTTCTATTTCATTTTTACATAGTTTAAGTTTGCCATAAATGTATTCTCTCTCGTCGCGGTACGTCTACACAGTGAAATGGTTTTTTTAATTTTTTTGGCTTTACGTCTCATGTCGACATCAAAGGTCATTGGAGCCCGAAAAACTTGTACTGGTAGGGATATTGCAGTTAGCACTAGGGAGACCCAACATGACTCTCCCCGCGTGTGGGAGTCGTCGAATGATTCGACCCTACCCACTGAAAACCCTCCTGACCTACGACACACCAAAACATATCTCACAAGATACATCAAAACATCAAATAGAGGTGGGGGCAAAATATGAAGGGGGGACAAAAAATGAGGGGTAGAACAAAAAAGAGAGGGATGAGGAAAATGAAAGGTACCGTAGCCGTAATACCGTCGTTATCGAAAAGAACAAGATGTGACCCAGGGAGGTCAGGAAAGAGAAAGGAAAGAGCCTAGCACAAGTAAGTGGAAGTAATGCTGGACTCAGATCGGTGTCCTGTGTTTACCAAACACGTACTAATAGATGTAAGTCCTCTGGGAGGAGGAAGGAAAATGAAAGATACCCTAATGCGTCGGGATCGAAAAGTACAAGAGGTGACCAAGGTAATCTGGAAAGAGAAAGGAAGGATCTTAGCAGAAGTAAGTGGAAGTAATGCCAAACACGTACTTACTAGATGTAAGTCCCCTGTGGGGAAACAGTTTTTAAGGTATAACTTGTTTGTGCAGCGGAGATAAATTATTTACTTTCTCTACCGATCTTTCAAACAAAATTTTACTTCTGCGGGTGAGATACGTCTAGTTTACACTCTTTACAGAAAATTTAAAATTTCTCAAATTCCATGACTTTCGGTTCAGTGGTTTAGTCTTGATCAGGGAGTAAACAGACACACTTTTGTATTTCGCATCTATGTATTAGTAAGGATTAAGGTTATGTCCCGAATGTTTTTAAATTTTAAAAAAAATGTATTTATGACTTGAGAAATATCTTCGTAGGTGAAAAACCATTCGAATGTGGCGAATGTGGAAAAGCCTTTTCCCTTCGACATAATCTTCAAGTTCATGCAAGACTGCACACAGGTAATCACCATTTTTGCACTCCATTTTTACAATACGTGTGGAATATTTATGTTGGACATTAACGACCCCTCCATTTGGAGCGGACTACTGACCTAGAACAATCCACCGCTAGCCTAGGAGGACCAAGCTTTGGTTTTCTGTCGGGGCATTCTTTCCCTTAACCTTTATGGATACCACCCCCTCCTACAAGACAACAGGTGGTAGAAAACAGGATGGGTGTAGGGTCAATTTTGTTTATAATGTTTCGTGTTTAACACGAGTCCGGCCTTTTAATTCGCTAAATGGAGCTACTTACCAGACTGTGTCGCACTATTCGTTATATGTGATCGTATCTTATAAATGTGGACGTACACTTTTATATTTTAGTTGGGATATTCCTGTGCGTCTACAGCGACATGTCGGGACCAGAGTATGATTCCTAGAGCGCCCACCAGGTTTGTCCCGTGTCGGAGACTGTTTACTGAGTTGGCCAAACCTACACGCCCGGGCTGGGCTGGGATTATGCGCTACAGGTGACCTCCCATTTTGCGTACTGGTAGACTGTGTCACGTCTAGCTGTCATATGCCTACTGCTTTATGCACAGGCATTAGCCGAGCAGCGATCGTGCTCATCGAACGAAAGTGATTACCATGCCAATGGAATTCGGAGCTTCCTTCCCGTTCCACGGGTGGGGAAACCACTAACCGGCAGAGACCAACCCATTTAAGGGGCTTCAGGTTGTCCATAAGCTGAGGGTTCAATGCCCCTACCCTGCCTACTCGGTTTAAGTTGCCAAGACCAAAATCGTGGCCTCTTAAGGATAATTACTTGTTCTCTACCACTTCGAAAACCCCCCAGCATCCGATCCGATACTCGTGTGGTGCCAAGATTTGGTACGTGATTGGTGGGGCTCGTCCGTTCATCCAGTGGTCCACCGAACGGCTTCTAACTTAATCCGGGTGGGTCCAATTAAGAACCTACCGTTCAGACACTCAGCTGTGCTCGAGGGCAAGCCCTCTCCCCGTGTGTCGGAATCCAGAAGCCTTCCTGGATCCCAAGCTATTGATGGGTAACTGCTCGAGGCGCAACTAGTTTGCCGCTTCCACCTGTCCGAGACATCCGTTCCATTTGCCCAGGGTATCTAGGATCTGGGCGGGGTACGTATCCCGGTAGTAGTACACTCAAGGTGGTGGGACACAGTGTACCCCCCGCTATCAGAAAGGCTACGGCGGGACCGTCGAGGCCCCTCGCGGGGTATTCTGCTCGTTGTTAGTCAGATTTCTTCGTCAGCCTAGGTTTCCCCAACGAGTAACGGTCGATGTCCCTTGAGGGAACATCTGCCCCCTCCCACGGACCGAACCGTTACCCGTGAGGTCGGTGTTGGGTACGGCACCCGAAAGGCACCCCAGCCGGCCGGGGGGTGGGTTATTATATATTTTCTTTGATAATGTAGAATAACATTAGTAGATACATTCTATTGCGGATTTATTTGTAGAACGCCTTGAGGCGTACAATATTGCCAGTCATAGTAGTCTAAAAGGTGAGGCAGCATAAGCGAATATGGAACAAGACACAATACGACAGATTTGCAAAATTTATGGAAAATATTGGCGGGCACCAGAGGAAAAGAAATTCTGCTGTCATGATACCAATGCTCACACTAATTTTTTTGGGACAAGTGGACCAATAAAAGGGGAAAGTACTTGAAACGTTTTTACTAGACACGGGGACTCTTGAGTACAGGGTACTACGGCTCTTCTCTATGGTTCGAAACTGCATTTTTCCCTACTTGCATGGGCTCTAATGACCTTCGATGTTGACGAGCCCTAAAGCCCCACCAAAAAAACAAACAAACAGGGTGACGACATTCATGGGCAGTAGGTGTGACTCAAAGATATAACGCTAACGAATAATTTACTCTGGAAATTACCTCGTGGAATATACAGGGCGGAGTTAGTAATTATGAAGGGAATTTGATGTTTGTAATGATAATGGGAAGTTGTTAGAAAGCATACCGTGGACAGGGGTCAGGAGGATACGGGGACGAATTACAGAAACATAGACCGGAAACTATTACGCGACAAACAAGACACAATACGACACAAATGGAACTATTGCAATGCAAAAGTGATACAACTATTGATGATAGGGTGGACGCTATGCAGCTGGAACTTCTACGTGCAAGTGCGCAGTGTATCTATCACAGAGTGTAAAAGAAGGTTGTTCATTGGTGAACTCCAAATTTCTGCCGGCGAAATGAACCGCAACCGGCTTCTCCTTCAGCGTGCGAAAAGGCGTAGGGAGGATTATACTGATATTTAAGAAAAGGATGAAGCTGCTGGACAAATGGGAAATACATGATGCAAAACACGCTAGTTGGGAAGAATTTGTACGACGATCATTTGCTAAAACTACGTGGGGTTTTCCTTAATAACTACAAAACAAAATAAAACGTAAAGACGTGGACTTCGTTTTTGCAGCACGACAAAACTTATACAGAAACACGATACAGGTCAGGTACTACTGCAAACAAATTCAAAACGGATGCATTGACACCTTGGACATATGATGTGCTGAAACCACAGCAGGACTTTCATCCATCTTCTTCTTCCNCAACCAAACCTTTTGGATATCGCTCCAAACAAATTTTGGAAACCTTAAATATACGCACACCTAATGTCTTACATCAAGGTTTTAGTAAGTCTCCCCCTTGGGCTTTGCACAAGCCGAAGATTATTTTCGATCTTCTGCATCATGACAAGAAGAACACTCCAGCTCCGATGTTGAGGGTATACTTTCAGCTAATACTCTACATACACCGGGACCGTATCCCANGAAGCAGGCTGATGGTGTCGGCTGCTCCGTGGTATTTCCCCGTGAGACCAGTGGCTACCGTCTAGGCGACTTGTGCAGTGTTTACACTGCTGAGTGCTACGCCATATTGCGAGCATTGCGATCAACCAAGTGCTACGGCGGATCACATTTCCTGATTTGTTCTGATTCACCGAGTGCCCTTCAAGCAATCCAGAACATGTATCCAGCTGATAAGCTGATCCAGAACATCCAGGATGTACTTTTCGCACTGTAAAGTGATGGAAAGAACATAATGTTTTGCTGGGTTCCCGGACACGTGGATATCAGTGGAAATGAGGAAGCAGACGATTCCGCAAAGACGGCATGCTTCAGGAATCGCGTGGATTTCTCCATGGTTCCAAAACGAGATCTCCTAAATTCCATCAAGAAAAGGATTCTGAGTGAATGCAACAAGCAGTGGTTAGCTGTTGAAAGGAATAAGCTCCGACTTATCAAATCTTCTGTTAAGTCATGGATCAGTTCCTGTAGGCCAGCCCGGCGCGACGAGGTCTTGCTGACCCGCCTGCGCATAGGACATTGTCCTCTCACTCATAGATATCTCTTACTACTTGATGATGAACCCGTTTGTGAGGAGTGTAGCTGTTCTCTGACAGTGCGTCACCTACTAACTGTTTGCAGAAGATACTCAAGTATACGGAGACAAATTGATCTTGCTGCAGATTCACCAACAATTCTCGGAAATGAAAGGGTTAATGTTAATAAACTATTGAATTTTATGAGTAGATCGGGGCTCCTCCGACAATTTTTCGGGAGGGTTTAAAATTTGCATTCCCTTTTCATCTTTACTGTCTTTTTTGTTTTCATCGTTCGTTTCTGTAATTCGAAAATATAATATTTAAAAAAATTGTTTTCCTTTTTTGCGAAATAATGTATTGGTATTCTGTTTTCTTTTCTTTTCTTTCATCTTTCTTTTTAATAAATGTTGATTTCAGGAGGGTTTTTGTTGGGTATGGTCGAGATATTCGGCGAGTCTTACACACGGGGAAGTGTCATTACGGCTCTTCTCTATGGTGCGAAACTGCATTTTTCCCTACTTACATGGGCTCTAATGACCTTCGATGTTGGCGAGCCCTAAAGCCCCACAAAAAAAAACAGCAGGACTTAAGGATTGTTTAAGAGCATCTTAATATCCTTGTAACTGGAAGATTAGTGTAATTTAATTATTTCTTAAAGGGAAAGATCGTCCAGCAAATAATCCTTCATCGTGCCTCCTGATTCCGACTTACGGCAAACTACTAGAAAAAATATTGGCGTGATGGCTTCTCCACTATTTGCAGGAGTACGGAAATGTAAATACCCACAGATGGTAGTGTTGACGCTTCTCACCAAGTCATCCCGGGTTAGATTCCCGATGGGGCCAGAAAAATTGTAGCTTTTCACATTAATGTCCCAGTTCATATAGCTGTGACTAATGAAAAGTTAACCATCCTATCTCTATCCAACTCCTAGTGTCAATATCTCTAACTATTGCTAACTACTTCTACTTACCCCTCCACGTGGGCAAGTTGTTGGTAAACCGAGATAACCGGCCCACCTACTAACAATGACCTACCACCCAACTTTTAACCCCTATAGATAAGCTTAAATAACACGCAACATTTCCCATTTACAAATACAACAATACTACAAAATACCCGACAATACGGTTTTATTCCGAGGCTCAGTACAGATGACACATTCGTTAAATTTATTGAGAAAATACTAACACGTGAACATAATATTGCTCCTCTGTATTCGTGGACAACCAGGGGGCATTCGACAAAGCAAAATCATCATGGAGACTTTGGAGAAGAAGGGACTGCCAAAATATCTACATAACATGGTGAAATTCTACTTTGAGGAAAGAAAAATGGTTTTGGAGGTCGGTGGTGAGAGAATTATGGAGGTGACGATCGGATGCCCTCAAGGATCAACCAGCGGACCTGTCTACTGGAACGTGGTTATGAACCGTGTTTTGTAGGTACTGGAATGGTCTGGGATTGATGCGATAGCATACTCGAATGATTTAGCAATAGTTGTATCACCAGTATCACGTACACCAGAGAGAGGTTCAGGGGAGGTGTTGGATGTCTACGTTGCAGCCTGTTAGGAGAAGGGATTGAAACTGTCCTAGTTGAAATCGAGTGTAATGTGGTTTGGCCATCCTAAGAGAAATAGAAGAGATACATTAGAGAAAATAAATGGACGTAAAATACAAGTGGTTCCCAAGTATAAATATCTATGAGTAATGGTGGACGAGATACTGAACTTTGAATACCATCTTGCGTATATCACAAAGACGACCAAGCTAATATTCTACAGCATTAATAAAATAGGAATACAAAGGTAAAATGTTCAATGACGTGACTTCCGACTCTTGGCGCGACCCTTGGCGTAGTACCTAACGCTACCTCTAGGGACGCGGGTTCAAACGCTGTCCGATCCAAGTAGAATTCGAAGGTGAACGAAGCGTTGTTCAATAATGATAATAATAATAAATTTTTATTGTCAAAAAACAGTACAAACTGCGTATGACCACGTGGAGGACAATAAACTAATTTGCTCTCCGGAAGCAAGCGAGGGACGTATTCCATCAATTCCGATCAAGGGCCTTAAGGAAGAGGCGGATTCAAAAATTTCTGCAAAAGTTCCTAGATAAGATGTATAATTAGGTACGAGTTATAATACTAATAGAATGTTAACATGTTTGTAATTTAACGCAAAAAATTACGTGTACAAGTTATTATCGAACTATAGATTATTCTGAGTATAGTGTTTATAAATCATAAGAATTGAGATAACACTACATTCACGATGTATTGTTACAATAAACACGCCCCTAGACAAAGTCTAGAGAACCTGTGTAAGAAATCCGACTCTACCAGAAGGAAAAACGGAGAAAAACCGGGGCCAGGATGGGGAAAACCTTGTTCGCGGCAGATTTTCTCGGGGTTCTCTCATTTCCACCACAACATTCACTCATCATCATTCACCCCCATATCTTTCACTAATCACACGGGGAGGTGCGACAGGAAGGGCACCTGAAATTCCCCAGCCAGCCAAATTATTGCACATTATTTTCCTTAGTGTTTAACTTGAACACATGTTCTGATTATTCCTTTCCCTTCTTCTTTTCTCTCCAAAATCTCTTCTTTCTTTGACTATGTTCCTGTTTCCTTTGCTCCGTCCAAACTTCGCTGTTTTCTTTTTCTTTGAATTTTGTGTTCTTAATTTTGCTTCTGAATTCATCTCTTGATTTTATCATTTCCCTATTCCTGCTTGTTTCAGGTCTTTTTCTATTTCTTGAAACCAGTGTTTTTGTTGTTAAAATATTACTACATTAAATATCTCTGTGAGCCTGTTGTTGTTCATTCTATGTATTTGTCCATAAACGCTAGCCGACGTTTTCTGACCATGTTTGCGAGTCTGTCTGTGTGTTCATATACTTCTTTGGTTGGTCTCTTCATCTATATACCATCTTTTTGTAATGCCCCGAAAAATTTCCTGGGGATTTTACGTTCTATTTTCTCTCTCTCTCTCTGCGATACCGGATCGTGTTCGTTTCTGGTAACGCAACCGCTTCTTTTATTGTTAAGAATCAATGTGAGTTTGTAGGCTTTCTGCAGTTATAGAAATCTCTTAGATTGCGGTGAACCTCACCGCTAGGTAACAGATTAAACATGTTACGTCGAATGAAAATGGGAGACGAGACCGGGGATCGAACCCGGGACCTTGAGCTTTGCGCGCTCATGCGCCTACCGACTGCGCCATCCCGCTCGCTACCCGTGCCCGTCTACCATTCTCATTCAACTTGTGAAACCCTCACGTAACATGTTTCTGCAGTTACTCTGTTCTTTCTATGTTGGATGCCTTGTTCAATCCTCCCATCTGTATATATTCCCCCAGATACTTGAATTTTTCCACTCTTCCATGTTTTGTGTGCGTTGTTGTAATTTCTTTCTATGTACTGAGTTTTCTCGTACGATATTTGTGGACCTGTTTTGACCGAGATTTCACGTAGGAGTTCTCGCGCTTCTCGTCTATTGTTGCTGAGTGTTGCCAAGTCATCAGCAAACTCCAGGCATTTTATGATTGTCTTATTTTCAAGTATTCTTCCTAACTGAATCCCTTTTACTTTTTCTTCCCATTTTTTGATGATTTTGTCCAAGACCATGTTGAATAACAGTGGTGAGAGACCATCCCTTTGTCTTAGCTGCACTTCGGTTGGCGGTGACTTACCGCTGTGTACTATGGGGAGATCAGGTAGTAAAAATCAAATAAGGGCAGAAGCAGGGAGCTGTGGAGCGCCAGTGCCTACGAAATATAACGGGATGTTACCGCACAGTCTCCACTGAGGCATTGAATGTGTTAGACGGAATAGTACCTTTGGATCTTTTACAAAAAGTAAAATACTGCTACATCCTGAATCGAGAAGGGAAATTGTACTTGAATGGGACAGAAACTCTGAATGGGAAATTGTACTTGAATGGGTGAAAAGTTATCACGAAAGAAATAGAAAAATGAATTATTCTAGGCCTGACAAGTTCGAATGCGAAGGAGCGAGAGACATATTATATTCCCGCAGTTAAGTTTACAGGAAGGAACAAGAAATAGTTCGATCCAAGGCGAATATTACTGGGATTTTTGACTGGTCACGGAGGATTTGTAACATATTTTCGACGATTAGGAAAAGAGTGACATAGAAACAGGGCAACAAACACCAGAATATATTTTGTGAAATCCCGCTATGTGCACCGGAACGTGCGTGTTTTGTAAAAGAATTTCTGGCTGTCGAAACTCTGAATATGAAAGCCAAAAATAATTAGATAAATACCGAAAGAAAATAGAAGATTAAGGAAGAATTTGTCTGTAAACTAGGAGGGATACGCGAGACTTTCAAACGATGCTAGAAAAATAAAATAAAATGTCTGATGCACCTAGGGCACACAGTAAGAGAAGATACACGAGTTATTCGTATTGTTTAACTATAGAGACGGGCAAGCCTCAAGAATATATTAAGTTGCATGTAAATATTGTGTTACTGTTATTGTACATTTGTTGTGAGGCAACGGCTAAAAGAGGAACTATTAAATAGGAAGTTTCCAGAAAAATAGAAGTTCACTAATTAGAAGACGTGAGAAGCAACCGACAACCAGAGAATGGCCTGATTGGTACACTTTAAATGAATTCTGTTGCTAAAATAACTAGAACGGACAGACACTCGACGTTTTGATGTATATTGTGAGATATGTTTTGGTGTGTTGTAGATCAGGAGGGTTTTTAGTGGGTAGGGTTGAATCATTCGACGAGTCCCACACACGGGGAGAGTCATGTTGGCTCTCCCTAGTGCGTAACTGCTTTTTCCCTACCTGTTCAAGTTTTTCGGGCTCCAATGACCTTTGATTTCGACATGAGCCGTAAAACCCCACAAAAAAAACTCATTTTTCACATACAGTGAGATCCATCCAGTTCTATTCTTGTAAAGCTGTCATCTATTAGCAACTTGTTATTCAGCTGTGACGATTAATCGTCCCATGAACTAACTGACGTTAATTTTGCCATAAAAAGTGGTCCTTAAGAGACAAAGACAATTGAATGAAAGAGCTTAGCGACCTGTAAAAATATTTTTACAGGGGAAATAATTTTACTCAGTGGGAATGCATAGGGGGAGTAGTTTTTTTAAAAATCGATTTTATTATTATTTTTTTGGTAGAAATGTGAATTGTAATATAAGTTCTTTTATTGCATGAGTAGCGAATCTAGAGTTGTGTTGGCCCAACAGGTTGGAATTTTCAAGAACCCACACCCTGAATGAATTAAATAAATCATTAAATAATCACCCATACGTTACAATATAGTGGATTATTTCCCTGACTTCGACATTTGTCGTAAAAAACCATCGTTTTCTTTCCTTGACACATTTAAAAAATGAAAATTATCCTATGTTCATTCTGGACTTCCAAACTACAGCCTTGTCAAATTCCATAACGTTTGATTCAGTAGTTTAGTCGTAATGAAGTATCAAACAGACACTTTCGCATTTATATATTAGTATAGATTAATCAGTTACTTCACACTGTGATTATTTTTTTAAATCAATTTAAGATATATGTATTTATGATTTACTTTATAAATATCTTCGTAGGTGAAAAACCATATGAATGTGGCGAATGTGGGAAAACCTTTACCTATCAATATTCTCTTCAAGTTCATGCAAGACTGCACACAGGTAATCATCATTTCACTCCATTTTTCCAACACGCTGTGCTGAATATTTAAATTGGACATTCACAATCGCTCCAATGCTCCATTTGGAGCGGAGCGGCTCAGTCCGTTGTCCAATCGATCCATGCCGCTCTATGCGTTATCGCTACAACTCTCCAGGAAGGTGAGATCAGACCTTCAAAATGGTCAAATCATCAAAGGGTCTGAACCTCACCATCTGAGATTTTAATAAAATTTTGTAGAGAGGTATCCATCATATAGATTAAGGAAAGTACCTAGCATTGTTGCAAAATGTTGACGAGTTTGGAATTACTACAATGCTAACTTAAAATAAGCTTCCCAGAACGGCTCTTCAAAAAACTTTTGAGTTGTTTTTGAAGCACTTCTAATTGAGATAGAGAGCTGGTAGAGGTTTCATTTTACAGCTAATTTAATAATGTCCAGTCTACATGGTATAGGTCAAGGAGGAAAACTTAACATTTTCAGAATCAAACTTTTGTTTTTTAATTTCTCAAAACGCTCATCTTCGATAATTTTTAAGTTAATAATGGAAATAGTTTACATCCTTGTCAGTTATCTGGGGAAATATGAATTGGGATGAAAATGGTTTCAGTGTTAAAAAAGCAAAATAATGTGTTTCTTGCCGCGTACCGCTTGCGGAACTAGAATTTTATAATTAATTCTTGCTATACACAATTATTATATTAAATATTGCTGCAGTATGCTAATGCAATGTATATATTGTCAGATAAGCGTCTCATTTTGATATAATTACGGAAAGTTCAAAATAATGTAGCTCTATTCTTAACTTCTGTGTTCTACGAACTACTGACGGGTTTCATAGAGAGTGCATTTAATAATAACATTGTCTAATCGCGAGTTTCAGATTGATGTGATCAAATTATATGAAGAAAACGTGTTTGTGGAAAGTGTTCGAACTACACTAGCACGATAAAGAATTTTTTTTTTAATTTTCCCCCCCTGGGGACTTACACCTAGTAAGTACGTGTTTGGCGAACACGGGGCTCCGAGCTGAGTCTGGCATTACTTCCACTTACTTGTGCCTTGCTCCTTCCTTTCTCTTTTCTGACCTCCCTCGGTCACCTCTTGTTCTTTTCGATCCTGACGCTATTAGGGCTAGGGTATCTTTCATTTTCCTCTTTCCTCTTCTTTTTTTTATAATGTTTTTAGTAAAAGTCATGTGATATGTAGGAATTTGTGTTTTGAGTTGTAATGCAGGAGGGTTTTTAGTGGGTATGGCTGAGTCTTTCGGCGAGTCCCACACGCGGGGAGAGTCATGTTGGCTCTCCCTAGTGCGTAACTGCATTTTCGCTACCTGTACACGTTTTAAGGGCTCTAATGACCTCGCTGTTGACGAGCCCTAAAGCCCCACAAAAAAAAGATAAAGATTTTTAGCCATGGATCAATTGGTGTATGTTTTTCAAAGCAAGGACCTCTCTCCCTCTAATGAAACTGTGCTGAAAAAATTAACTTGATAGTCTTGAAAATTTATTCAGTTAATTCCCTCCCCTACCCAAGCATTTGACAGGTCCAACCTGGGTAACCTGGACCAATGTTGAACTCCGGGGGAGGAGTGTTACTGAAGTCTACGCCTTATACCAAATTACCATTTTTTCTACCATTTTAACATTTGCCTATTTTGGATGTTAACTTAAAAACTTGCATATTTACTTTTATTGGTTTAACTTGGGAAGAAGTACAGTAAACAATACGTTACTTTTAAAACAGAAAATGAATTCAGTTATAGCGCAATGAGACTAATGCTCAAAATATATCCAATAAAATAAATTTAAGGTAGCATCTTTCTCACGAAATTGATTTTATTGATCAATTGACTGTATTCTGTAAGAAAATCCGATGGCATATGAACTGGCAACTGGTGTCGAGCGGTGGATTGGTCGTGAATGTCCCTACAACTTTCGCCTGCTGAACATGGAGCCGCTTCGTTTGGGACCATTGTGAATGTCCGACGCTACATGCGAGACGACATAACTTAATCTTTCAAACGTATTATTCGTCTCAGACGAAGAGTGGGATAAATACGCAAAGCGGGTAATTATGGACAGAGAAACTTTGTGTTTATACCGCGAAATTATTTTAGGAAACATTTTGTCTTTTTTTTTTGCAAAACATTAGTTTCAGGTATTTTTTAATGAAGACCTAACTCGTTTTGAGGTAAATTTGCGACGCACGATTTTGAACCAATTTTTGCAATTTTCTGGATATTTATTAAATCTGTTACTTTTATTATAGAAATTAATCATTTCGGGTGTCTAATACATTTTTGTTAATAGTTTCTTGCAGGACAAAATGGGGCAATGAAATTGGAACTTGTATTATTGTTCGTAATTTTTTTGTATTCTGTTATGTTTTGTGGTAAATTGCGGATGTTGTATTTTCCATTTGAATCAATAAGGGGTTATTAAAGGCATAACTACAGATATCACAACTATTTTCAAAGAAGTTTTATTTATTTTTTTAAATTTCGGATACATTTTATTTAGCTAAGCCATAAATATACAATCACCGAAACTGATACAAGTTTTAACTAACTATTACAAGTCTATCCATCATTAATAATAAATAAATGACTTTATTAGTGGCGAGACTCAGACCGAGGTCTGCTCTTCCGCCTAACCACTTTAAAAATATTTACAATATCATTACAAAATTAGTTTGAATGGGAGCGTATTTACTAAATCTACTACTGAGAAAACAAACTGAGGACCATTCCGGTATTGGACCTTAAGCGATTGAGGGACACTCAGCGAAAACTCCAATCAAGATGGCGGCATGAGACCGAACATAACAAATAATTTATCAGATAAAATAGATTTATAAACTGGTGTAATACCTGTTAAAAAAGATTCTCATTAGAAAGATTAAAAAAAAGTTTTGCAGAAAAAATGAATATAATATTACACAACGGTTAAACCAAAATTAAGTGAAACATTACAAAAATATAAATACAGTTGGATATATTTCATTTTACACAGAATAATATTACTATTAGAGATTACATTATACTCTGGGTTACATCGTAAATCACATAAAAAATTAATTACAAAATACAGGACATTTTATTATACAATATCTTACATTTGGGAAGTTACAACAACGTAGAATGGGAGAAGTAGAAGGAGAGAGGGAGGAATAGAAAAAATACCTGGAAAATATACTTTTTAAGGATAAAGAGATAGAAGAAAGGGTAGTTGGAAATAGATGTGACGTTTGCAAGAGAAGGAAAATATGGTAATTGAATAAATTAATAATAATAATTAAAAGTAAGGTATTAGGGAAAGTACCTATGTATTTATTTCATACTATGGAGGATGTTGGCGCAACCAAGTGGTCAATTTTCATTTGAATATATGGACATCATTCGAATGCCTCACGTCAGGTGGTAGTTTATTCCATTTATGGATTGTACTTACTGTAAATGACTAGTTGAATATGGCCGTTCTGTGTCGTGGTACCACGAGAAGTTCATTACTTCTAGTTCTTTTTTATTTTAAATTTTGGAAATTTATTGCTAGTTGAGTTAAATGTTTATTATTTAGAATATTGAACAGCATGATGAGGCTATGGAGAATACGTCGTAATTTAATAGGGAATATTTCAGCTTTTAAATAATATTCTGGGCTGGGGACTNACCGTAAGCTTTGGACATGCTTCAGCGACCACCATTGGCGCGATGGTGGAAAGTTGCATGTTTTGAAGGGCGGAGATCTTACCTTCATTGGCCGGGTCGCGAGGAAGGATTAAACCTCTATAAAAAACCCCTCAACCTCAAGGTGTGTTACGCGCCGATGAGGTGAACGGGTGTTGAGGTCAAACACACTCTAGCGTTTCAACCTCTGGGGCAACTGCCGCACCTTAGTTGAGCAAGGCTTAGTGGCGTGATACTTGTGGAAAGTGTGGGAAGAAGGCACACGAACCCGGCGTCTCATGCCCAGGGCCTGCAAAGTGCATTAATTGCACAGGCAGTCACCCGGTATGGAGCAGGGAGTGTGTCGCCTTTCTCGAAGAAAAACAAGTGAATGAAATTAAAACTACGGAGAAGATCCCGTACGGTGAAGCGCGGAAGAAATACAGGGCATTACACCCTGTATTTTCTACTAGTTACTCCACCGACGCCAAGACTCCAAAACAGATGAAAACAATATCTGTTCAGGTCGATTTCACTGAAGTGTCTACGACAACGTCGTGCACATGTCAGTACAAATGCGGAAAGAAAGATTCTTCAGTCGTTCCTGTTAAGTCACAACCACCAACAACAGTGCCTACAAAGAGACCTAATCCAAGAAAAACATCAAGTAGTATTAAACCGTAACTACAAAGCCACAAAGACAAAAAATGGTTCTACGGCTAAACCCGTGAACCTTGTTGAATCTTTAAAAATATCGAAAACACCTTCCAAGAAATCGTAGAGACGTAAAAAAAACGTCTCTGTACTTTCTTCCTCCGAGTCTGAATGTGTAATTTCCGACGGTGAAGGAAGCAACGCTCATCCCTTTATTAAAACCAGGTAAGGACAAAACGAACATTGGTAGTTATCGAAGCATTGCCTTGACGAGTTGTGTTGGTAAATCTCTGGAGAGAATTATCAACCGATGTCTCATCTGGTATCTTGAACGGCATGACTTGCTGAGTCGATCTCAATGTGGTTTCAGGAAGTTCCATTCCACCCTGGACAACTTACTTCTCCTGGAATCAGCAATTCAAGATGCTTTCGTCCGAAGACAACATCTCATCGGAATATTCTTTGACATCGAGAAGGCTTACGATACTACTTGGCGTCATGGCTTTTTACAACAACTGTATGCCTGGGGATTTAGAGGACGTCTTCATCTGCTGCTCATGTCATTTTTGGATCAACGTTCTTTCCGCTATTGAATTGGAAGACACACCTCGGATCTCCTTCTTCAAGAGAACGGTGTTCCTCAGGGCTCAGTCTTGAGTGTGACCTTATTTGCAGTGGCCATAAACAGCATAACGTCTGCTGTACAGAATCCTGTTTTACACTCTCTTTTTGTCGATGACTTTGCTATCTTTTGTTCATCACAGAGTGTCACAGGTGCGGAGCGACAAATCCAACTCGTCCTGAATAGATTATACCACTGGTCGAAAACGACAGGTTTTCGTTTCTCTGCTGAGAAAACACGCTGTGTTCTTTTCAGTAGGAGACCAAGCCTTCTGGCAGAACCTCACCTCGCCCTGGGAAACAACGTTCTCAAATTCTATCCTTTTGTGAAATTCTTAGGTCTAATCTTTGATCGGAGATTGAATTGAATTGAACATCTAACAGACCTAAGAGCAATCTCTGAATTTATTGAAGTGCCTCAGTAGCAGGGAATGAGGCGCTGATCGCTACTCCCTGCACCAGTTTTATCGAGCATTCATAAGATCTCAGCTCGATTATGGCTGCGTTGTATATAGCT